>APFE030911244.1:31627-48238 GCA_000404065.3 Pinus taeda | reverse complement strand
GCAGAGGTATGAGGCTTGACAAGGAGGATAATATGACTATTGATGGAGCCATATTAACTGCAGATAGTCATGGTGACAAATTTCAGTGTAACAGGCAGCTAGAGTTATTTGAGATAAATTAGAAATTTTTCATGAAGGAGATAAAAAGGTGAAGATGGCCAAATTACAAGTGTATAAAACTTAGTTTGAAACATTAAAAATGAGTGAAGATGAAGATATATCTAAATTATTTTTAAGATTTGATGAAGTTATGAATATCATGCTGGGTCTAGGTGAAACAATAAACAAAAATGTAATAGTTTAGAAAATTTTGAGGTCATTACCTTCTAAATTGAATCTACGTGGCTCTTTGACAACATATGAGATGAGAATTCCAAAAGGAAAGGAAACTAGTAGAGAGGCAGCTTTCAAGGCAGCTAATCCCACAGAGGAAAAGGAGCGGTCATGCTCAGATTCTAATGAAGAAGAAACAAAATTCATCAGAAGGTTGAAGAAAGGCACATGTAAGTATAAAAGAAAACTTCCATTTAAGTGTTTTAATTGTGGAAGAGTGAGACACTATGCATCCAAATTCCCTTTTAAGAAAGAGGAAAATCAGTTTAAAGGGAAAGAGAAGAACAAGTCTAGCAAAATGCAGAAAGAGAGATAGTTCAAAAAGAAAAATTTATGTGCTCAAGAAGATAGCAGTGGGTCTGAAATCTAAAAAATCCTTTAGTGAAGATGGAAGAAGTGAATTTATGCTAATGGCCTTGGAAGAACTTGAAAATGATTGTCAGGAATATGAAGAAGGAGAGGAAGGTGAGGTAGACCTTGAGGGGGAGTTAATCAATAGATGAAATAGAAAGGCTTAAACTAAAGAATAGAAAGCAGAAAGAGATCCTATTAAAATATGTAAAGGAAGAATCAAATTCATAAGATATTATGAAGTTGAAAGTTGAACTTGAAGAAGCAAAGAAGGTGGAAGGCATTTTACTACAATAGACAAAAGAGAAAAACCAGGAGTGCGAAAAATTGGAGGAAGAGGTGGTATATATAAAGAAAAAATTAGAGAGAAATCAGACTGAACTAACCATAAATATTCAACAGATAAAGGGGTATGAAAAATTGAATGTGATATTGAATTCTCAAAGGTCTCCACTCATAAAGATAGGGTTAGGTTATGAAGGAGAATCCAGTAAATCTAAGGTAGAGGATAAAAGGACAATCACCTTTGTAAAATATGCTAGGAGAGAGGATGACAACTCACATCAATCTAAGAATAAAAATTTGAGCAACATTTCATCATCAAGTGAACAACTACGAAGGGACATTGTCAGTGTAGTACAGAAAGCAAAAGAAATGGACAATCAATACACAACCTATCAAAAACCTCACTTCTTCTAAAGACGGGGTTATCAAATGTCAAGTTGGTTAGATTCACAAACAACATCCTCTACCAGGTACATATATTTTTTTTATGGATATTTTTATTACTGTAAAAAATTTGGACATAAAACCATAAATTGTAGAGCTTATGTTAGAAGAATTGATTTTGGAAATTTTAAGATGAGAAAGAATGGATTCATGAATGTTAAAAAAAATATGAATATCGATAAAAATACATTTTCTCCATTTCTTGATACCACTGAATGTTTCTATTGTCACAACTTTGGGCACAAGCCATATGAATGTAAGCTTAAACACAATAGATTAACATCTCAGAATATGCATAAAGCGATTAGATGCATGCAATGGAGAAAGAAGATAGAAGAAAAGAAACCTGACAAGTGTGACTTAGTTTTGTACTCTCAATATCAAAATAATAAATGATATGTGGACAGTGGCTGCTCTAGACAGATGACAAGAGATAAAAGCAAGTTTGTTTGCCTGAATGAAAATAAAACTGGAAATGTCACATTCAGTAATGATGAAGCAGGGAGAATTAAAGGAAAGGGTACAATCTGTCTAAAGAAAGGAAGAGGAAAGGCTGAAGATGTACTTTTTGTAGACGGTCCAAAACATAACTTTTTGAGTGTAAGTTAGATGTGTGACAAAGGTTGTGATGTTCTTTTTAGAGCTCAAGACTATGAAATCAGGTCAACATCTACAGGGAAGGTTTTGGCTAAAGGATTTCGAATTGGGAATAATGTATATATCTTGAAAGAAGAGAATGAGGAATGCTACATTAGCAAACAAGATGAATCTTGGCTATGGAATAGGAGATTGAGGCATCTCAACTTTGATCACATCATCAAACTCAACAAGAAGAAAGCAGTCAGAGATCTACCAACCATAAAAAGGTCTTAAAACATTATCTGCAAGTCTTGTCAAATGGGTAAACAAACAAAAAAATCATTCAAAGTCAAAGATAAAATATCAACCAGTAAGCCCTTGCACTTAGTTCATATGGATCTATGTAGGCCTTCTAGAACAAAAGCACCAGGAGGAGAACAATATTTCATGCTGGTAGTAGATGACTATTCAAGATTAACATGGGTGGAATTCTTAGATATAAGTCAGAAGCATTTGAGAAATTCAAAACATTTAAAGCATTGGTAGAAAATCAAACAGGGTGCAAGATAAAGTGCATAAGGTTATACAAAGGAGGCGAATTTACATAAGATGAGTTTGCAGACCTATGTAAGGAACTTGGGATAAAGCAACAATATTATATTGTAGACATACCACAACAAAATGGAGTCACAGAGAGATAAAACATGCCTGTTCAATAAATAGCTAGAGCCATGATGCAAGAAAGAAACATTTCTCAAACCTTTTGGGTAGAAGAGGTGCATACAACAATACATATTCTCAATAAGTCACATCTTAGGCCAAATTGTGATAAGACACATTATGAACTGTGGCATGGGAAACCAACAACAATCAAACATTTTAAAGTGTTCAAAAGTAAATGTTATATCAAAAATAATGATGAAAATATGAGAAAGTTTGATGCTCAATCTGATAAAGGAATATTCTAGGGATATTCATCAAAAAGTAAGGGATACAGGTGTTATAATAAAAGACTACATAATATTATGGAATGCATAGATGTGAAGGTTGATGAATAGCTACCCAATAAGAACAAGAACACAAGTTTTATCAATCCTCTAAACCATCATCATCATATTAGTAAGGAGAATGAAATACAAGATGACGAATTAGAAGATAGTGTGACGCATCCAAAAGGATGCGTCACACTATCTTCTAGTTCATCATCTTGTAGAGGAGGAAAGTAAAGACAAAATTTGGATAGATGCTATGAATGAGGAATTAGACAAAATTGAGAAAAATGAGACTTGGGAACTAACACCAAGACCTGTTGGAAAAAATACCATTGGTAAAAAATGGGTATTCAAAAATAAAATGAATGAACAGGGTCAAGTTGTTAGAAACAAATGAAGAATTGTGTGTAAAGGGTACTCACAAATAGAAGGACTTGATTATGAAGATACCTTTTCCCTAGTCATGAGATTGGAGGAAATCGAGATGTTTTTGTCCTTTGCATGCTACAATGATTTCAAGGTGTATCACATGGAGGCGAAATATTCTTTCCTAAATGGTGATCTTGAGGAAGAATTCTATATGAAAAAACTTCAAGGTTTATCATTGATAGATAAACCTAATTATGTTTGTAGGTTAAAGAAAACAAGATATGGCCTTAAAAAAGAACCATATGTGTGGTACTATAGATAGGACAAGTACCTTCAAAAATAGGGGTTTAAGAGAGGAGGAGTTGATAGTAATCTATACATTAAGGCAAATGGAGATGAATTGTTGATTATTGTTGTATATGTAGATGATATTGTGTTTGGAAATAATAAGCATCATCTAGTAGAATGGTTTTCTGAAGAGATGAAGACTGAGTTCGAAATGTCTATGATTGGAGAAATTACCTTCTACCTAGGGCTCCAAATCCTACAAAACCCTGGAGGAATATTCATTTCTCAAGAGAAATATATAAGAGATATGTTGAAAATATTTCAAATGGAAGATTGTAAACCTGTCTCAACCCCCATGACTACGGGATGTAAGCTATGTGTAGATGATGAATCACCTGATGTGGATCGAAAGCAATATAGATCCATTATAGGAATTATGTTATACCTAATGGCTTCTTTACCAGATATAATGTTGGTAGTCAGATTAGTAGCAAGGTATCAATAAACACCCAAACAAACTCATTTGTTAGCAACAAAAAGAATATTCAGGTACTTGAAGGGGACTATAGACTATGGTTTATGGTATCCGAAAGGTAAGGATATTAATTTTACAACATACACATACACATATTGGGTGAGCTTTGTGGGACAGAAAAAGTACAAGCAACAGTGCATTCTATCTAAGAGAATCATTGGTGCATGGCTAAGCAAAAAACAAATATCAGTATCTCTATCTACCGCAAAAGATGAGTACATAGCAGTTGTAGCATGTTGCACTCAAGTATCATGGATGAAATAAACACTGCAAGACATGAAGGCAAATTTTAATGAACCTATATCTATCAAGTGTGACAATACAAGTGAAATACGAATTTCAAAAAATATTATGCTCCATTCAAAGACTAAACATATCCCTATAAAGTACCACTTTCTTAGAGAACAAGTGGATGAGCAAACAATGAAGATGGAGTACATACCCACAAGGGAACAAATAACAGACATATTTACAAAACCCCTTACTAAAGAACCATTTGAATATATGAGAAACAAGCTAGGGATAGTACCTACACACTCTCTTCACTAATCTGACTTGAAAAGGAGAACTTAAAAGACTGCAAAGAATATGAAATTGAGCGTGATCTAAGGGGGCGATTATAGGGGCAAGAAGAAGTAATGAAGAGGAACACAAAGCTTATGATACTGACAAGAATTTTAAGCAATTAAAGAAGTAGAAAGAACAAAAGCATCATCAAAGTGGGAAATCAAGTCATGTTACCTAGGAGTTATCAACATCAATCAGGTTCACCATTAAAAATTCCATTCTTCAATGATTTTTTTTCCCCTTGTATATATCCTATGTATAAACTTGTAAATAAACTTTTGCAAGTAGACACAGTACTAGTATTGTTAAGACAATTGCATATCTATTTGGTATTTATTCACATTATGTTTAAAGTTAAGAATAACTTATTGTGAAATTGCATCATCAATTTTGCTCAAGATTCTTCATTTTCTAATTGCATCAATAAATATTATGATGATTCGAGTCAAACATTTGATGTATAAAACCTGAGAGCCATCCAAATATAAACATGGAAGCAAAAGCAAAGATACTTCCATCAAGCGGGGGAGAAGAATTTATATATGTTTATGTTTGGTTTATAGATGCATTCATCATGAAGCATCATGATATCTACATCAAAACCTTATTATTGGCAATCTCCATGTGAAGACTTCTATGTCAACAAGTAATCAACTATTGTACCAATTTCACTGCATCACTAGGATTTCTTTAAATCCTTCAAGACTGTTATTTTGATCATTACTGTGAAATTTTGAAGAAGAAAAATGAATTTATCAACAAAAGATGAAAGTTTAGAGAAATTGTAGCGAGATCATTCTCCATTTCAAAAAAAAATAAAAATGGAAATTATCCTTGCTCATCAATCTCATTTCAAAGAAGCGACAAAATTTGAAGAAAAATGGGACTTTGCAATATCAAATATCCTAGGAGAAAACTCTTTCAAATAAATATATTGGATGACTCAAAGCAGAAATCGACATTCAAATTTATTATACTGCAGAAGGAAAGGAACATTTATAAAAATGTCTCTAAAACTTGAAGGCCATGGGTGATTTAAACACCATGCCTCACTCAATTGCAACACTTCAAATTAATTACTATATCCATAAGGATTTAGATAATATTGATGATACATGAGAAAAGTGAATTTATGAAGAAATTTTTGCAAAGCACCTCCATGTGAGTGGAGGAAGATCAAATTCCTTCACCTGAAAGAGTAAATTAAGAGTGAGTAATCCTACAAAAGAAGAAATGAAACTGTATAAAGAAAACATTCTCCATGTTCATATAAGATTTAGAAATAAAATCTCATACATCTCATAACAAACAAATGAAGAGACATTTAAATACATTGTTATGTCAAATCTATTCTCTACAGGCACTGAGATGCAATTTCTGGGCATTCAACTCCAAGAGAATCCAAATAACAATAAAATTTTGAATAGGAGGTTTCTAATACATGCTATTGAAAAGAGAATCACCAAGCATTGATCATTTTCTTGCACAAAAGAAAAAAAAGGGGGTGGGGGTGTGGGGTAGAGATACATAAAAGCTCAAGAAATCAGAGAAAGTAAGCATAAAGAAGAAAATTGGCATCCATCAAAGAGAACCAAGCACTCAAAATGATTTCAATATATCATGATAAGGTATGAATAGTGATAAGGAGAGTAACACAAGGACAAAGAAGAGTAACGTTTAATTGCAATTATGAAGGTCAACAATTTGAACGGAGCAGAGATGCCAGGTATAGAAAGACAGGACCATACTTAGCATTGATAGCCAGTGGATCAGATTAGTGCTAAAATTCTCTGAGATATCATGCAATCTCTTGAGGCAGTGGAATAATTGTGTGCAACAAAATAATAACGTACAAAGGAATATGAGGTAGTTGAATAATTGTGTGTAATAGAATAATAATAATAACTCATAGAGGAACAACTATATGTAGCATTCATATTTTTTGTTGGATTTTTTTTTATTCCCTTAGTATTGATTTCCTTGTAGCAACATTTGTGGTTATTATGGCATTCAAGCGTTCATTATCATTATTATTTCTGCACAATAGGTATTCAATGTATTACTAAACAATAATGGTATTTGAAGCATTATTGGAAATATTTTTTTTCATTATTTCATCAAAGAGTCGAATTAGGGTTTCGAGCCCTAGGCACTTACCTCAACGCATATTTCTTGCTTCTCGCTGAAAAGAAGTTTTGATAGAATAACAAACAATCAAAACCCTTTATATGGTCAGGCTACTGGTATTTGCAAATAATAACTATCTTTCGGTCGAAACACAAAGAGGTCTGGTCGGGTAGAGAAATTTAGAAGTAGAAAGATTATAGAAAGTGAAATTGAAGGTGTTGAAAATGGCTTGGATGAATTGTATAATAAAGAAAACCACGTGAGTTGTGGAACTCGATAGCACTGACATTCTTTGCGATAGGACTAATATCATCACATTTTTTGTGATAGCATTGGTCGACCGCTTTAGAGAAAATCAATCTGGCTGTGGAGAGTTGAAAAATGCAACTCTATGGGAGCTTCTACATTCTTCAGGATGAGTGGTTTCCGCTAGAGTGCCTTTTGGTCTTCAAAGTTTATACGTCTAGTGAAAAAAGGGGGGGTTGTTAAGCCTAAATTTAGACATTTGGAGGAGGTTAAAAGCTCTATTAAATGATTCTATTGATCTCTCCTATTATCCTCATGAAAAATGATCGACAAAGTGAAAAATTAAAATTCTGAGAGTAGCGCTAAGAGAAAATTTATGATCCATGAATTATTTATTTGTGTATAATGTATTGATTCAACTTACAACAATATTACATGAAATGAACATTCGAGCTCAATGGAGGCTTGGATCCACGTTGAGGATTATTATGGAGTCACAAGTTTGATTTATGTATTGAGTTTAATTAGAATTATAACATGCCAAATCTTCTCAAAGCACACAATTGCAATGCTTTACTAATAAACCCCTTCTTACGGAACATAGCCAATCTTTTATGGAAATGTTAAAATTATAGACAATGAGCGTTGAAATTAGGGTTTTGTGCCCTAATTTCATATTCATCCAGAAATGGCAGTGGCAGCAACCTGAAATATAGTGGTAATGGGTCCCCAACTACTAGTTCTGTCAGTGTGAACTGGCAATTTCTCCCTTATCTCTAGAAACCAAATTCAGTGACGGTGTTATAATGGCAGATTCATGGAATAGATTGATGGGTTGTTGTTTCCATAAAGGGTTGCCTTTCCGTATGTAGATCCATTACAATTTGTGGTGTTGTTCAACAGCTCCATCCATAGATTTAGAAGAGTACAATGTTTCAATGAAAGAGGACGATGTTGTCAAATGTGAATATGTTGACATGGTGAAGGTGTGCTCGAGGTTGTTATTAGCCCATGAGTTGTGAATTAGTGCGTAGAAGACCATGTGGGGCATGGTGATGTCTTAGGGGGGTGCTGGACGTGGCCAAAAAAGAGGCTATGAAGAACCTATGAGGACATTGTAAATAGTAGTGTTTTGGGTAATTCTGGTGTGGAGATGCCATGTAGATTAGATCAAAGGTCCATTGAAGCCAAGTGAGCTTACCAATAATTGGGTGAAGAATTGATAGGATGAAGATGCTGCAATGCATGTGTACAATCTTGTTGCTTTGAAATATTGAGGATGAGCTATTTTTCTCAATTTTCCAAATCAGCACACTGGAGGAAACAATTTCCTTGAGGAAAAAGCAGCAACAACTTACGATATGACTATCATAGAATACTGACCAGGTTTGAACCTTGTTACGAATTTTGATTTGAGCCATGTAATCTTAAGTAAAGTGGAATGTTGTATGATTGTCAGAATAAGTGCAAGGCATGATTTCACAAAGAAAAAGAATTTCAAGTGTGGTAATGTTGTTTATCTAGTCGTTCATTGTGGAATTGGGTTTATTCATATCTGGAAAAATTAATGTTTGTACAGGTTAACCACCAAAACCATGTACGAATGCAAGCACCTTGAAGTTGAAAGTAACAATTACATTCAATTTGGAGCTATTGAGGGGTTCGAGAGAGGCAATGAAAAATTATAACTTTTCCTGAGCAACTATTGAATCCACTTCTCACACATAAATTCTTATGGAGTATGTTATCCTTGATATACAAAGTTCACATTACATCCACAATATCAGAGATAACATATTTCATTTTGTACCTATGGAGTTATGAATTTATGAATTATAGTTTTCCCAGTCCAGGTTATGTCTCTTGGTACTTTGTTGTAACTAAAGCCTCATAAATGTATCAAATTGTATTTGATATAATATGAGCTTTAAATTAGTAATGACACAATGTGAAAGGATAGACAATGCATTCCTTCTTGAAAAGAAGATAGCTCTGGAGGTTTTCTCATTAATTGGCCAAACTTTGTGACTGTCTCTGATAACTTGACATACTAATAAAGTTTGGATCAAGGTATAGGTTGCCTCTTGAGAAGAAAAATTATTACTCAAGCCTATGTGATTGACAATAATCCATCTTACAAGTATCCTGGCATGATTAAGTCATTAGATTGGTAGTGTTACATTCTTGCATCATAGTAAGTAATATTGGAGTAAGATAAGAAACATTACAGATCTGACAAAGGGATTCCAATTTTTACTATAATTGCATTAGCCTTGTCTTCTGGCATAATTTTGGATCATTGTTCCATTGAAGAAGTGTGATTTGATACAAAGACTTCTACAGAAGAGGAAAAATGCACCATTGCTCAACTTCATTGATAGGTTAGAAGCAAATTGAAGAGGAATCATGAAAGGAGTGCATATTAATATGCTTCGTTTTTTTTTCTAAAGTAGTGCTTGATATAATACATTTTCTCGTGCATACCATATTTTCCTTATAAAGTGTTCTCTCAATAGTATTCATTCATAGTGTTCTCACAACAATGTGTTGCAGCACTGGTATTGAGCGTCTTTGAAGCATCATTTATATATCATATGGAGAAACATTCATTTTGGACCAATTTTCAATATGGATAAGCCCTAATAAGTCATTTGGAGTGGCATTCATTCAATGATAGTGTCAACATTATTTATGCAGAACAAGACATTGCAGGTTATATATCATTAATGAAATAATGACAACTACACTAACGACGCTTTTACAGGCTAAATCCTTGCCATTGATGTCAAAGGGGGAGGTAAGCAGAGGTTATGAGCAACAATGAGAAATAAGCAAAGGTTATTTCCAATGAGGAGAAATATCTTTGAGGACAAAAGGAGGAGGACGAATGAGTTTCCATCAATGGAAAAGGGGGAGATTGTTGGCAATGTTGGCATTGATGTCAAGATTAAGCTGATTGATTAATGTCGATAAGTTTTATTGATGTCACTAAGCACATTGGTGATAATGTATGTTTAATGTTGAATATAAATAATTGAAAGTGATGTGAAGTGCAAAGGCTATGCTAATCAATGAGAAAGATAAACATTAACACAAAAGCTGGAATTCATATAATTGTTTGAATAAAAAATGTAGATAATCCAAATTTGATTTGTCTCTTGTATTATTTCTGAATGAGCTTTTAATTCAAATCTATTTTTTTTGACAAAAAAATTTCTGAATTGAAAATGAAAGGACAAGTTTGTGAGTATTTTTGGAAGTCTAGGAGACTATGTTTCATTTCATATTCCTCCAAAGAATACAAACAACCAAGAGGGATTTCTTATAAAATAGATAATGTGGAATGAAACAAGTGTTCCTTTTTTTAATGGATGGAAGTGGTCTACATCAGATAAAGGATGAGCAGTAGCACAAGAGAAGAAGAGTGAAGAGAAGGAGTAGTTCAACAGAAAATTTGACAATAGAATTGGATATGAGGTAACCAACACTTGTGACTTGAGATTTTTTTTTCTTTCCTTTGTTGCAGATTGAAAAAGAACATGTTGTAGCATGTTTAGGTAGGAGCCTCCTATGGGTTGCATCCTGCATAAAACTAGTGGGAGTTGCAGCTTTCGTTGAGGTAGGAGCCTCTTGTAGGTTGGGGCCTACAAAAATTCTGATGTAAAAAGGAGTAGCAACTTTCCTTCACATCACTTTCAGCCTAAAGTTTGTGGTTTTATTCCTTCGGGGTTTCCACTTAGATCTAGTGTCTCCATGTGTTTGATTCTTGCATGTTGTATGAATGCATTGAAGTGTTGATAAGCAAATGAGTAAACCGCTCTCCTTGAAATTTGCAAAAGAAATACAATAATTATTGAGCACAAACATAAATCATTAACTACATAAGAAGAAGATTAAGCTGAGCAAAATTAAAGAATTAAACTACTGATTCACCCCCCTCTCAGTAATTTCCCATCTTAAATATCATTAACCACCAATTGACATACACCTAGAGCTATGGCATTGATTAAGAGTTAAATGACAACACTATATACTGCTATGTTGTTAGTGGCAAGGCCTAGAAAGATGCTCCCTGAAATGAAAAGTTTATCAGTGGGAGAAATGAGCACCTAGGCCATGGAAGAAATGTTCTGGGAACTATAGATGGTGCCATCGACATATCCTACATAGATCAAAATGGATACAGACATATGCAAACCAAGTACCAAACATGATAAATAGTGAATTGAAACATGACACACATGCATAAACCAGTAGGAGTATATAGTAAATATATATGTATAGGGAACCACGATCAGTGGCCTAGGAATAATATTGTTTTAGAGAGATCATGTTGCTAGGCTTAGTGAGAGTATCCCCATCATAGTAAATTAACACATATGCCTCTTCCTTAACACATGTTTAATGATGTATGGACCACACTATAGGGGTTTTAACTTTCTTGTACCAAGTTGATCATGTTTTTGATCATAGACTAGGACCAAGTCACCTTTAGAAAACATGCAAGGTCAAATAGATTTTTCATACTAAAGTTTGACACATTTTTTATATGCCTCATTGGATAATAAATAATCATGGCATTGTTCATTGAGTCAAGCCAGATAAAGGAGTCGTTCTTCCTTAGTCAAAAAATTAAGAAGAAGTTCAACGAAAAGTTCTAACGATGGTATCTCACACTGAATTAGAAGTATTTATTCCATGCCATATACAAGTTGGAAAGGACTAAATCCCATGGAGGTCTTGGCCAAGGTTTGATAAGCCCAAAGGGTTGAAAAGAGCATTAGGTGCCAATTCCATTTATGGTTTGCAACAATGCATTGGATCATAGTTTTCAAGACGTGATTGATAGCCTCAACTTGACCATTAGCTTAAGGGTAGTAGGGATAGGAGTTCTCATGGTGGAACCCCAACTTGGATACCAATTCAATCATCAAATGATTAGAAAAGTGAGATACATGATCGGTCACAATCTCCTTGGAGACACCAAACCTAGTGACTATGTGGTTGAAAAAGAAGAGAGAGGCAATATTTTGATGGTTTGAGTATGTAAGAATAGTCTTAACCCACTTAGTGAAGTGATCTATGGCCATAATGACATAATTATGACCTCAATATGAGGTAGGTTTACAATGCATGAAATCAATAACCCATTTTGTGAAGGGGCCAATAAAAACCATAAGATGAAGGGGAGCAGGATGGACACATATTTTACAAGTATAAATTTGACAGGGATGACACCTTTGGACCACAATCTTACAATCCTTGAAGATTTATGACCAAAAGTACCTAGCACATAATATTTTCCAGGTAGTGGCTAAACTAGAGATATGACCACTGCATGCTCCCACATGGCAGTCTTTCAAAACATGTTCAACTGATGAGTTAAACATCGATGTAACACCAAGTCAACCCAACAAAGATAAAGGGTATCATCTATGATGAGGTATTGTTTGGCATTGTGGCATATAACATAGTTACCAATCAAATGAGAACTTGGTCAAATTCTCACTTTTTTAGAGGTAGAAAAATATCATCTGATTTGAAAAGTGTTGATTCATAATACACCTTTTTTTTGGAGCATATTTTTAACACTTTAATTTTTCTTAATGAACATTTTTTTTAAAAATGTTAGTGCTTTTCATGCTGATTTTGAAAAACATTGGCACAACATCAACCCCTTTTTTGGGCGGCTTATTTTTGACACTTTAAATTTTTAATGTATTAATTATGGATAATTGTTTTTTTAAATTTAACAATTTTTTAAGTAGTCTTCTTCCCTAAGATTTTTTTTCAAGTGCTTTTCAGGTTTGTGTTTTTTTGTTTTTTCTTTTCAATTTTTTTGTAATGAAATCTTTTTTTTTGTGCAACAAAAGAAGTTCAATAGTTTAAAGTTAGAATTTTCTATATATTTATGTACCATTAATTCATATTTTAATGTACATCAAATAATTGTCACTAAAAAATAATAATTTTAAACATTTGACAAAAAATTACACATTTTGAATATAGATATAATAAAAAAATACACATTTTGAGATTTTTTTGGTAAAAATGACATGTCAAATAAATGATTTCTATGAGAAATTTTTAACAAAAAAAGTTAAAAAAAATAACATTTTTATGAGTTTTATGTCAACAAATAAAAATATTCACAATTTTTTTCAAAAAATAATGATTCACATATAAATAAAGTGAAAATCAAATAATGAAAATATTAAACATATAAAAACAATAATTGAATACTTATTCTTATCATAAAATATCAAAGTCAAAACACTACAAGTATAACTAATGAATAATTCTAAAAAATGAGCTTGATTTTCAAGCATAACTTAAAGTTAATCAAAAATATCATATGATCGATGCATCATCTTCCAGAGCTTCATTGTTGTGTTCTTCAATAGTATTATGTGCTTTAGATTGACCATTGTCCTCTTCTAATGGATCTTTGATATCTGCAAATTTCCCAAAGTATCATTTTCCAATCGTCTCATCTAATAGTTGTTAAGATTCCTTTTCCTTTTTTTCCACACATGATTCATTAAAATCCTCTTTCCCCAAACCAACTTCTTGCGTTGCATCTCTAATAAATTGAATAACATTAATTCTTTGCTGAATAAAATTGCATTG
This sequence comes from Pinus taeda, assembly GCA_000404065.3. Classification (NCBI taxonomy): domain Eukaryota; kingdom Viridiplantae; phylum Streptophyta; class Pinopsida; order Pinales; family Pinaceae; genus Pinus; species Pinus taeda. The sequence goes on along the minus strand of APFE030911244.1, from coordinate 34,492 downwards.
TAGTGAGTCTATTTCAATGACTATGTAATTTCTTCCCTATTGTAGGAAACATGCTAGGGTTGTGCCTAATCACCAAGTACAAAGAAATAATTAAGTAAATTAATATAAACACATAAAAGTTTAAAAATAAAATATTGAAATTTAATTTTAAACCTGAGAACAAATCCAAAGCCCAATCTCCTTCATTTGAACATTCTATAATATAGTTATTCAACGTTTGTGGTTTTTGATAAATATTAACAATCTGTCCTTTTGCATATTTATCCTCATATGTTAGTTTTCTTACAACAACATCATGAACCAATACTTGGCTATGACTCTTTTCATCTATTAGATTCAAAGGAAAAGACTTATAGCTATCATCTTTTATCCAAGACTTAACATGGATGAACTCATAATCACTTATAATTGGTTGATCTCTGCAACCAATAAGAATTAATTTTTCCCTATAACATGAAATAATAAAAATTCAATTAACTTGTACACAATTTGTTTTTTAACATTAATCAAACATACAATTTCAATGTCTTACCATGTAAGTTGCATCCTTGTTTTTTCTTTTCCCTTGAATCTTGATAATATCATTGCAAATTTTATGTCTAAATGAAATGTCATAAATCTCCAAAGTGGTGATGTTGTGACTTCTTGAAATCCATAACCACTTTATTAAAAGCTTGATAACTATAAGGTTCACTATCATATTCATGTTTGGGAAATTGAAACCATGAGGAATTATTGTAATAACTAGGGAATATTCCCTTTTAGGCAAGAGATTTGCAATGTCTTCACAATCACCTAGTATTATTTGATATTGGATAGTGTTGATCCCATTACAAATGTAATGATTAATATGAGGATCAAGTTCAACATTATGAAGAATATGCTTTCTCTGCCTTTCCAACTTAATTTTTTCAATAAAAGTTTCGAAACTATTCGATATTGCATCTGCATCCTTCTTCAAAGAAAAATGAATGTATAAATCAACATACCTTTTTGAATGCAAGATAAAAATATTTTAGCATTATTGTAGAAGTTTAATTTGGGTAGTTTCATACAACATCATGCCAAATCTCTTCATTTAAAGTTTTAGCCATCTGTTCTTGTATTTTCATATACAACTTATGACTGAATAAATAAACTAAAAAATGTTAATATAGTGATGTATAACAAATTCTACCAACAACAATATGTTACATTTAAAAGAAAATTGAAATCTAAAAATAAGAAAAAATAATTCAACGAACTTACTTTTGAAACTCTTCACATAGTTCCTCCAATGATAATTCACCTAACTTCATGTGAAATAATATTGATTTTACAAGTTTGTCATCCTTCACTCCTTGCATTTCAGGACTTGTCTTATGTCGGTACATATTAAGGGTTTATATTTTGTAACTTTTTGAGTTTTTATGCCAATATTGTCCCATATGTTGAAAATATCATCAATCAAATCCCATATATCCTCAGTTATAAATGGCAACTAGAAAATGCTATTTATACCTCATAATAGCTTTGAACTTATTTTGCTACATTTTTCATTGATCTTTTCCTCAATTTGATAACCTATTTCCATACAACATTGCTTTCGAAAGTTTAGAGTAACATTTGCCTTATCCCCACCACAATTTTCTTCAAATTCACTATGAATAAATCTAACCCTTTGGATGAAAGTCAGAGACATCCTATACTCATTATCTTTATTATGATCCCATGCCAATAAATTTTCTTCTGTACCTGTTAAACCAACATAAATGATACATTTCACTATTTAAAAAAGCGAGTTACTGAGATATTCCTCCATCAATTATCTTCTAGTCTCTATAGAATGGTTCCCCCTAATTACATAATAATTGTATTCAAAACTATTGACCTATCAAATTCCTCTTTGTTGGGAACTTTAATTGGATTAACAAGAACCGCATAATCAACCACATGTGCATATGTATTGTACCTAATCATTTTTTCAAGTTATGAACATGTAGGTGGTGTGGATTTATAATTTGATATTTAGATTGTCCTACATTTGGATTATAGAATTGGCTGACATTAAGATGAAATGTATGGTTTACATCAACCAAGTTTCTCTTCGTCAATTGATTTCGAATGGCATTTTGTTTTGTTTTAATAATGTCATCTTCTAAATCAACGTCGGGTGTGATGATTTCCCTGCTCTCTTTAGAGATTTCACTATGATCTTCATTGGTACCCATGATTTTTTTTCAAAATGACCAACTTTTGATTTCTTCCTCCTATCAGTTAATAGATTTTCTTCTAAATAAACAATCTCCTCATCATCAACTGTAAGAGAGACATCTATGGGAATTCTTCTTTTTTGTCTTTTATAGTTTTTCTCCTTTTCAATAATAGTTCTAATCTCATTATCACTAATGGAAACACGTTCTTCAGCTTCAGCTTCCACATATTCAAAAGTAACATGTCTAGATTTACTAGATTGATGCATTTTAGCCATTCTTTCCGGAGCCCTGTGTGTCTTCTTGTAGTTTCAGGAACTACTATTTTTTTCTTCTTTCTCCAAAATCTTTCTGCTATCGTTGTGTGGAAATTGTTGATCACATTCATAATATTTTACTTTGTATAATATATTCCCTCTAACATAATTGGAAGACTCTTAGAAAAATCCTATCAAACAAAATATAATATGTTACTGATAAATAAGTTATAAAAATATAATGACATTTATAATGATCCATAACACATAAATATAAATAAACAAACTTACAATGTTATTTGCAATGTCGATTGTGATTGCATTACACATCTCTATAGAATATTCTTACTTGTCATATTTAATCTTTAAGAAATGATACCTAACCTTATCACATGTCTCGGGCAATTTTACAAGAA
>APFE030911244.1:14258-31000 GCA_000404065.3 Pinus taeda | reverse complement strand
TATATCAATTATATTTTAACTAAAAAAAACTCCAACCACCAGCTACCACTAAGGCTGTGGATGGATAGCGGGCAAGCGATGTGCAGCTTGTAGGGGGGCCCGCCCATTGGTCGCCCACAACAAGCTGAGGGTTGATTCTAGGATTTGGCCCTCAACGTTTGTCCATTGGCTGCTCGCAGCCCTGCGGCCCCTGACAAGTGGAGGGTCAATTATGGGAATCGACCCTCTGCCTGCTGGGGGTTGTAGAGCCGTGGAAGGGCACTGTAAGTGCCTGCCAATGGTTGTGTTGCCCTCGATACGTGGAGGAAAATTCTGGGAACTGGCCTTTTTCCTGTCAGGGGTTGCACGACTACGAGCTCCCAATGGGATAGTTCCCGGGATCATCCTTCCACTTGCTAGGGGCCACACAACCGCGGACATCCAACAGGCCGATTCTTGGAATGATCCCTCTGCCTACTAAGGGCTCTATCTGCGATCGTGCGACCCATGGTAGGCAGAGGGCCAATTCCTGGAATTGACACTTCTCTTGTTGGGGTTGCATGATTGCGGGCAACCCATGGTCGTGCGGCCCCTAGTAGGCGGAGGGTCGATTCTCAGAAATGACCCTCCGCTTGTTGGGGTCACACGACCGCGAGCGATGCTGTGTTGGTGCTAACTGGCGTTTTTTTTCAATTTTTTTATATACAAATATTTTAATATCATGTTTCAATGATTTTACAAATTCTAAATCAACAAATTAAGTTTCCCTTAAGGATGAATAAAAAAATGTTTTTTTTTTTTTTTTTTTTTTCAAAAAAAATATTGAAAATTGGTTTTTCCATTTCAAAGCCCTAAAAAATATGATTTTTCTTATTTTTCTCCGAAAAATCCTACGAGTATGAGTTATTATTATTATTATTACTCGTAAAAATCTAAAAAAGTGTGATATTTTTATGTAGTTTTCCCCTAAAATATGATTTAAAAAAAATGTTTGCAACAAAAGAAAAACAATTATTATTTTTTAGCATAAAAATAATAAAACAACACATTTTCTCCAAATTCTTCTTTAAATTGTCAAAATAGAAGGAAAACTAAACTTTGAAATGTGAAAATATCTCGTATGACAATATAACACCTCCGCAAAAATTCTCCAAGCTTTTTAATGAATGCTCGAGAAGATTTAATGTGATGTGAAGAATAGAAACAATGAAAAATATTATATAGTGAAAATTCTGGGATCACTTTAACGTTTCTTGAATGTGGGATTAAAATTAAAATTAAGTAAAATTAATATATAGCTAATATTATAGGTTTAGATTAACTTTTGATAAATGTGAGATAAAAAATTAAATATAAATTATAAAAATTAACTTAATTACCTAGTTAATGTTAGGTAATTTAAGTAAAAGGTTTATTTTATTTTTGAAGGAAAACTTTAAAAGAAAATTTGTTTGGAAAATGTGAATAAAAGTAGGGTCAATTTTTTCAAGAGATAATTTTAGTAGAATGTTTTCATATAAATTTTGCAAGGAAATATTTTGCAAACAAAATTTTTGGAGGGAAATTGCTCGACCAATTTTTTTTTGGGGGGAGGGAAAGTTTGGAGTTATTTTTTCCGAGTGAAATTTTTAGGGGGAAGATTTGGAAAGAAATTTTCATTCTCTAACTTGTAAATTGCCATTGGGAGAGAGTGAATTTGTATCATTGAACATCTTCTGTGAAAGGTCATGGATTCTTTTGATAGTGAAGTTTCTCTTTCTACAACATCAACATCTTCCTCACGTAACAACTCTATTCATATTGGTGAATATAGCATGAATTATTTCACTATGAATAAAGAGTCAAATTTTCCACTTAGTCCTAATCTCGAGGATTATGAGAGCACCACTAATGAAGGAGAGGATGAATGATTTCCTCCAAATGATAATTTTAGGGGCACAAATTGTTGACATTATGACTAATGTGTTGACCTTGATGGAAACCTACTTGATGTGTTGCCTTTTGATGGAAACCTACTTGATGAAGATGTCAACAGGATGTGTGTACATGTGACAAAAAAGTATTGTTAGTTCAGAGACATAAGAATGATAAAGATGAAGTTTTAAGAAGTATACACAAGTTTGATGAAGCAAGGTCGAGTATACGCAGGTTCTATGAAGCAAAGTCATGTACACACTTAAGTTTGGTGAAACAAAGTAGAGTATACGCAGGTTTTGTAAAGAAAAGATGTGCACACATGTGGGTATGAAAAATAAAAGGCGCATACATATTTTGCACCATGGTATTCCAAACACCAAGGATCTTTCCATGGTATTGACCTATGGTATTGAGCCCAACAACGAATATTTGATCATGTCCAAGAATACCATTAGCACTAGTATGGTTTTGACCTATGGTATTGTCTAAGGGTTAAGATATATAAGGAGATGAAGATCAAAGTGTTTGGTGTGTGAAAGTGATGAATATTTCATGAATAGTTAGATCTGAAGCAAGTGTGCATGTAATGGGCTCTTATTGATTTGTTTGATCTAAAACTAAGTATGCACCCAAGAACTTGATGATGGATGAGATCCAATAGATCTGAGATGAAAGTTTTGATTATAGGTGGATTTGATAAATGATGATAGTGTCTTGACATGTGATTTTTTAGTGTATGCCGAGATTTGGGTATGTTTGAAGTTTTGTGATGCAAGAAAGGTTTGTGCTAGTAATTTCAAATTTGTACATGGGTTTAATAACCTAAAAGGTGCATACACACATGTTTAACATGTTGGCATTATGATTCAGGTGTTGTCCTTGATGGCAACTCACTCAGAGGAATGATACAGGTGATGGCAACTCACTCAGAGGACAGATCATAGTGCAGCAGGTAAAGAGAGATATATACGCAGGTTGGACGCAAAGAAAGTGCGTATATACGCGGGTATTCAGAGAAAAAGGCGCGTATACGTACACACACAGGTTCACAGAAGGAAAGGTGCGTACATGTCCGAAAACTAAGTTTTGGTCCGTGGTATTTGGTCCATGGTATTTTGGTATTGGTCCATGGTATTTGGTCCGAAGTGACGACCCCAAGTATTGGGTTCATGGTATTGTTTCTACATGGTTTTGGACCATGGTATTGAGAGAAGCCTAAACCTATATAAGGAGAAGTTCATTAGGCCAAATGTGGTACAAGGGTAAGCAAGTGATGAACATCTGATAAAGTGTGAGATCTAGATGTTGGTTATGGGTTGGTGATGCCTTGCTTGATTTGAACCAAGGAGGCACTCATGTGAAGGATGATGGATGATGGATCGGGATCTCAAGGCTTGGAATGATTATCTTTATATGGGTTGAGTATGGATAGACTAGATCTAGTGACACATGTTTATGAATGTTATGATTTGGGTATGTTCTGGAGTCTGAAATAGTTGCAAAGTTATGAGGTTGAATTTACAGATCTGTACGCGGGTTTTCTTTGGTAAAAGAGCGTATACACGCAGGTTGGGTTCGTCCAAGTAGCGTATACAGTATGAAGTATGATATTTGAAGTTGCTATTGGATCTGGTTGTTGTTGCAGAGTTATGTAGACTGTGTTGTTTTTAGTGTTTCAGTATTGGGTGATTCAGATTATGATGTTGTAATTCATGGATCTAGTATGAAAATGTATGAAACGTGGTCCCTGGATGATTGTAGGCCGACACCTACATATTGGTAAACATATTGGCCAGTACAAGAGCTAGGGGGTTGCAGCTCCCTTCCAGGAGCAGCTGGAGAACGAGTGAAGGTTGGAGCCTTCTATAGGCCAGCGCCTACGTACTAGTAAATGGAACGGCTAGTACAAGAGATAAGAAGGTTGTAGCCTTCTGCAGGTAGAAGCCTGCATACTGGTAAAGGACTACACCAATACATTGTAAAAGAAGTTTCTTATTAATGGAAGATAGAAACAAATTGTAGCAGGTGGTTTTCACCCACATTGGCTTTCCACCTTATATCATGGTGTTCATGTGTGCTCTTTATGTGTGATGATCTGTTCTGTTTTAATGCACCTGTTTACTGTTAATATGGTTAATAATGCTCTGATACATTTACTGAAGATAAGCTAACTGTATCATAAGATTACTTCATATACGCTGGTTTCATTTAACACAGTCGCGTATATACGCGGATATCCTTAACTGAAGTTGTGTATATGTATCTGAGTATGAAAAATGAAAAAAATTTACTGATCTGATAATACTGATTCACCCTCTCCTCTCAGTATTATTTCCAACAGTTGGTATCGGAGCCAGGTCCTTTGGTTGAAGCTTGATCGCTTGAAGGAGATCCGTAGAACAATGGGAAAGAAAGCACGTCAAAAGAAGAAGACAGCTCAAAGGAACAATGACAGTGTGCCGGGGAGTGAAAGTATGTTTTCAGATTTTGAGTCACCTCAGATTGAAGATGGACAAGCAAATGAAGCATCAAATAAAATCATAGATCAAGAAGATCTACCTAGCAAAAGGGAGAGTTCCCTCGAAGAAGAAATCATCAGCTTAAAAGCTCAGTTGGAATGTGCCTTTAGAGTTCGTCAAATGCTGCAAGTGATGAATGAAGAACAAGAAAAAGAGATTCTCAAATTAAGGCAACAAGTGGAGGAAGGAAGGAAGTCTGAAGAAATCTTGAAGAAGCAATGCATGGAAAAGGAAGAACAACATCAGGCTGAGGTAAATATCTTGAAAGATAAATTAGAAGAAAAGGATAAACTATTACGATTTCAAGATAGTACTAAGGTTTTGGATGATATTCTCAGTAGTCAACGGTCTCCTACTATCAAAATTGGTCTTGTTTTCATGAGTCTATTGAAGGTGAATCTAGTTCACAGAGTAAGACAAGGGACTCTAATGCAAAATCTGAAATGCTCAACAAGGAGATGGAAGGTCAATCTCATCATCAACCAAGGAAAGGAATTCTTCAAAGAAAATATTTTACTCCTCCTATGAATAATGTTGAATGTTATGTATGTCATAATCATGGGCATGTTGTAGCCAAATGTAGAAGAAGAAGGTTTCAAAACCATCATGCAGAAAGATCATCTCATACAAGGTACTTTAATGGATATTGCTTTGCTTGTAATATGTTTGGTCACAAAGCTGTTGATTGCTATAGAAGGAATATGAGACATGTAAGATGTTATGCATGTTACAAACTTGGACACAAAACAAAGGAATGCAAGAGAAGATTGTGGACACCATACCAAAAGGAGAAAACATCATCACACTTGAAGATATGGAAGAAGAAGGAAGTACAGCCAGAAAGATGTGGCATAGCAGAGTACACAGACATGACAGATTCAGAGGAGCTGAAAGTGTGGAACATCAGTGTTCCAAATCTCATACGCGGGTTTCATGAAGACAAGTCGCGTATATACGCGAGTTAGATGCTGCAGAATCGCGTATATGATGTTCTGAAAGAAAGCAGCAGTACAGAAGTCTGATATGGTTCAGTCAATGTTTTGATGATGACATGGCACAGGTTCAGGGGGAGCATATTTTTCAAATAATGCATTGTTGGCATTATGGTTAGAAGTTCTTGGTGATGATGCTTATGATACATCCTGTTGGTTGATCAAAGGAATGGTATTGTAGGTTTATATGTTGATGCTTATGGCGCAGATCGTATATGATGAATGATTTTGAATGAAGTGCCTGTCCTAAATCTTTCTTTTGCTCAGGGGGAGCATGGATGGATTGATACATCTTGGCATATACAAAGGGGGAGCTCATTCAGAGATTTCAGCAGGTACTCAGGGGGAGTATGGACAACAGAAGGTATACCAAGGAAGAGAATATCTTGGTCTGCCCTGCCCTTTGCCCTTGATGTCAAAGGGGGAGAGTGACTTGGTGTGGTGGTTGCCATCAAGTCCAAAGGGGGAGATTGTTGGCATTATGATTCAGGTGTTGTCCTTGATGGCAACTCACTCAGAAGATGGTACAGGTGATGGCAACTTATTCAGAGGACAGATCTTAGTACAGCAGGACAAGAAAGCGATATACGCAGGTTCATCAAGGAGAATAAGCGTGTACACGCAGGTTGGATTCAGTAAAAGTGCGTACATGTGAAAAGTACCGTTGGTCCGTGGCAGTTAGTCCTTGGAAGTTGTGCCTATGGTCTTGGACCATGGTGTCTCGACGGACGTGTTGATCCCTAATTTCGAAGTTGATGGTATTGGTTTGTTATGGTTTTGGACCATGGTATTGAGCAAGGCCTAAGGCTATATAAGGAGAAGATCATTAGGCCAAGAGAGTGTGCAAGAGTGAGCAAGTGATGAAAATCTGATAAAGTGTTAGATCCAGATGCTGGTTATGGGTTGGTGATGTCTTCCTTGATCTGAACCAAGGAGGCACTCATGTGAAGGATGATGAATGATGGATTAGGCTTGGAATGATTATCTTTATATGGGTTGAGTATGGATAGACTAGATCTATCGACACATGTTTATGAATGTTATGATTTGGGTATGTTCTGATGTCTGAAGTAGCTGCAAAGTTATGAGGTTGAATTTTCAGATCTGTACGCGGGTTGTCCTTGGTAAAAGCGCGTATACACGCGGTTTTGGTACGGTGAAGTAGCGTATGCTTAATAAGATTTGATATTTCAGGTTGCTGCTGATTCTGGTGGTTGTTGCAGAGTTCTGGGCTCTGGTTTTGTTTCTGTGTACTTGATGACAGGGTTGTAGTGATTCAGTATTGGGTTGTTTAATGAATTATGATGCAAGTATAAGTTGGTGATAATATTGCAGTAATGTTTGTTTTGTACTCTTGGATCCAGTCTGAAAATTGATGAAACGTGGTCCCTAAAGATTGTAGGGTCAGCACCTACATACTAGTAAATGGATCAGCTAGTACAAGAGCTGAGGGGGTTGTAGCTCCCTTCCAGAAGTAGTTGGAAAACGAGAGAGGGTTGTAGCCCTCTGCAGGTTGTAGCCTGCATAATGGTAAAGGACTGCACCAGTATATTGTAAAAGAAGTTTCTCATTAAAGAAGAAAGAAACGAATTGCAGCAGGTGGTTTTCACCCACATTGGGTTTCCACCTTATATCATGGTGTTCATGCGTGTGGCTCTTGTGTGATGTCCTGTTCTGTTATACTGCACCTGTTTACTGTTAATATGCTTAATAATGTGCTGATGCATTTACTGAAGATAAGTTAACTGAATCATAAGATTACTGCATGTACGCTGGTTGCATTTAACACAGTCGCGTATATACGCGGATATCCTTAATTGAAGTAGTGTATATGAATCTGAGTATGAAATTGAAAAGTTTTATCTGATCTGATAATACTGATTCACCCCCCCTCTCAGTATTATTTCCAATAGGTACGGGGAGCACAAGTCCGCGTTAGCATTGTCTAGTGCATAATGGTTCTGTGAGAGCATTCCAATATATTTGCCATACTGAAGTGCCTCTTATATACCTGCAAGTATTGGAGAACCTTCGATATGCTTCCGTACTGGAACAAGATTTCACCCCCGAGATATAATGTAGGAAGTTAACGATAACTGCTAGGTTTATAGACACGAGAACACGTCTCTAGCCTAGACCTTTAATTGTTTGTGTTAAGTTCCAAATGATCCTTAGGTTAATCGAGGTAAATTTTAAGTTTATCTTTAATTAAGTTTTGGTTTTAAAGCTCAAAACGATGTCACGTGAAAGCTAGACTAATCAAGGGAAGAAATTTCAATCAATAATGCATAAAAAATGCATCAAAGAACAAGCCTCCACTAACTTTCACTTTCATCTTCTAAATGCAATGCCAAAAGTAAAAAAAAAAATCACTTTTCACTATCCTAAATGCAACTCTTTGAAAGCAAAATGATTTTAACTTTCCTAAGATGCATTTATATGAGTGATGATTTTCTTTTCGTTTTGAATGATTTGATGCACCTAATACAGTCTTTAGCTTTCAATCACCGAAAATTGTGATTTATTTTCAATGATGAATCTCAAAAAATAATTTTTCAATGCAACTAATCTAATGCATTTTCACAAAAATTAAATTTCGAAAAACAAGCTAAAAGAAATGCAAACGATGTTTTCAATGATTTCCATACAAAACAAAACTCAATCAATCAACAAAACCAACATCTCAATGACACCAACAAGCAGAAAGCGATGACCAATTGACTAGAAACCCTAGAAATCAATCAAATTTCACTTCAAAGCTAATGAGACAAATTTCGCAAATTAATCAAAAACACTAACAAATCTAAGCATGCAGGATGAGAAAAGACCTTAGGGGCCAAGACACACTGGATTCTAAGGCATAAACCTTAAAAATTCTCACATTCATGGATCAACACTACTTTAGATAGAAAAACATGTGCTGATAGGGTCATCAACGCTACTTTTCCTAGCACAACCCATGTTGGTCGGGGTCATCAACACTACTTTATATAGAAAATATCGTGTTGATTTTCAGCACGAGAAAATAGGGTTTTCCGCGCGACTGTACAGGTAAAAATAGGTGTTGTCAGCATGACTATCACTAATAAAACTCGCGCTGAGCGAGGAATATGGGGAAAAACAAAAAAAGTTCACAAACACTTCAAACTTAACACTCTAAGGTAGTAATCAGTGATTGTGCAGACCTATACAGACTCACACAAGCCAATAAATCAATGGTTGGTCAAACTAATCGAAGAATCAGATTGAAGAAATGGATGGAAAAGTTATAGCATCTCTAGTGGAGACACCATTTTTCTGTGTAGGTAAATCCTCTATGCGGATAGAGACGATCCCTCTAGCCAAATGTGTGGGTCTAGCAACAAACAAGACAATCTACAAGACACTTTCCTAAATAAGAGAAGAGGAAGGGGACCTACCTTGCTCTGATGCTATAATGCACTCCTTTGTTGAAGATCTTGATCACTTGCTTCTTAGGATTAGTCCTTGTAGCTCACAGTGTTTGAATACCTGCACAAGAGGCCAAAACACAACAAATCATAAAAGTGAAACAAACATAATAAAATGTAATCCACTTAACAGATCAGGATCATTAAGATAAATGAAGCATCGACACGAAAATTTATGGAAAGTGAACCAACAGTTGTATATAATAATAAACAAAAGAGGATACATATAACCCAGGCCTTGATGTTAGTAGCCCTCCTTGAGTGAATGTCCAAGTCCAAGCTCAAGCTCTCAAAGAACTCCTTCTCCTAGCCAAAGTGAATAACATGTAGGCAATATCTCAACATAAGGGTGCAAATAATCAGAGACCAACCATTTGGGAATGGTGGAGGATGAATTTATAAGCAGGGAGAGGGAGTTAGGATCTCACCAAATATAGAGGAAGGTCCACATCTCAAGGAGGAAGCTCATATGAATAAGATCAGAGGGAAATATTGGGAGAATTCGACCACATCCAAAATAAACAACATCCAGCTCGTTGTTCTGGAAACCTATATGTCACAAAGCTTCTCCTGCAGTTTGGGAAAACTTGCCTTAAAGGATTCAACACGAGTATCCAAGCAAAAAATGCACTTGCAGCGTGAGGCTCCTATAATGAAACCTGCCATCAGCACGAGAGGGTAGTGTAACAGTCGCGCTGACCCAGAAATTGGGGTTTTGAGCCTATCTCTCAGGAAAGGCTCAAGGAAACTTTTAAATATTTATTTAGGGAGGATTTGGTCTGCTTATTAGGATGGGTACAATGTATAGTTGTCAATGTTTTGGCACTCTAGGGTATGACAAAGGGAAGTGCAAGAGGTGTGAAAAAATATTGTGTAACACTTCTCCCCTTGGAGCAGCTTCTTCTGCTTCGAAAGCCTTATGCCTAAGTTGAAACATACCAACTTCTGGTACAACAATTTTTCAACGACAACATGATGAGCTGAAACTTTTTCTATTTTCACCCCCGGGACCTCTAAAACTAAAGTTCAAAATTGTTATCTTAGATAATCAAACTCCTAGCTAGCCCAATTCCCAGGACTCTCAAGACTCTCGCCATTATAGTTTCTCGCAAGTGCTACAACAAAAACAATATTTGTTGAGTGTTCATAGTGATGTAAAGACTGGTTGCCATGAGCCTAGGCATTGTAACACCAGTTTCCATGAACATCAACGTTATAGTTTAAAGCAATTACTGAAAAACATGTCAGGTAATGAATATTAAGTTAGAACCCTGTCTAGATTACATCTGACTACGTATATTGATGAACAATAACAAGAACCTAGAGTTACCTCAAATTTAAACAATGTGAAATGTGTGTTGGCATGAATCTATAATAGTTTCTTTGCATGGTGACCAGGTGTGTAGTGTAGTTTTCGGAGGCCACGTTGATGACAACTAGTCACAATTTTACAATATCTATTGTTATTAACCACTCATGGTTGGCAAGAAATTTTGTTTCATCCACGTCTCTTCCTTCTATCTAATTTCTCTCCAACTACTATTTTTGAAGTCTCCATGTTATGAGTCTCTTAGATAACTTACAACCAAAATATAGCCATTGATTTGTATTTAAGTAGAGTTGGGTGGGTTGGCATAGGGTAAGGAGATGGTGTCGTGTTTGACAGCAATGCAAAGAAGAATTGAATAATAAATCATTGTCACAAAATGAAAATAAACAAAACAAACACAACTGAGGAAAGTAACAGGAGTTTCAGCAGCAACCATGGATTCACCACCAGAGGTTTCTCACCAAAAGCCCAATTGAGGAGGTGATAATAAGGTACTCACTGTGACATCCATATTTTCATATTTTATGTGTTTCTAATTTTTCCTTCCAAGTTGTGGATATTATCGCTCCTGGTTCTGGAAAAATGTTTTCGTAAGCGGGTGACATGGGGATAGCAATAGTTATGTTCATGTTTAGGCATTTTCATTTTATGAAGAGGTAATCCATGCTTCTTGGGATACCAAAAATACTTATTGAGTCGGGTTGCGAGTCCTGTTGCCTCTTGAGTGGACAAAGGGTTCTTAGGATAGGTGATCAGTGAAACTAGGAGAAAATTCTGGTGTTGGGCCTGCTAGGGGTCATGGCAAAGATTCTCCAACTGATATGCCCTATTTAATCCTATTATTTTAAGGAAAATGATATATCTTGTCTCAAAAATGCTCGTGGTCAATTGTAGGACCTTCAGGGCAACCTACGAAGGGGTTTATCTGCAATTTTCTAGGAATCACTTGTTGGGACAACAATGGTAACAAAGTGTTGTCAATTTCGCTTCAACAGATGGGGCTTCAAGGTGATTTCCCATCTGGATTAAAGTTCTATGGGAGTATGAAGAGCTTGACTTTCTCTCGAAATAGTCTTATGGGAACCATTCCCAAGGAGCTTTGCCAACAACTTCCTTATTTGGTAAGAATTGATCTTTCCCAGAACTAGTTTGAAGGGTCTATTTCTATCGAGCTTAGTAATTGAACATATCTCAATGTCCTCCACCTGGATGGAAATCAACTTACAATTAACTTACAGAGGAAATTCCTGGCAATTGTCACAGCTGGACCGTCTCCAAGACTTAAATGTAGGAAACAACCAACTTACCTAATATATACCTAGCTTAAGATACAATATTAGAGCCTATAATTTGCGAGGTAACCCTGAGCTATGTGGGCCTCCCCATAAAAATCCATGTGGATCGACCAACGAGCCAATAAAGATAAGCCATTGAGATTGAGAAGCATTCTATCAATCTCAATAAGTATGATAGTTGGAAATTAAGCAGGAGATGGATTCCTGCCCTCTCCTCTTGATTGTTCTTTTTTATATTTTCATAATTTTTGTTCTATAATCATTTCTCTCTCCTTTATTTTACTTTTTACTTTTGATCTTTTCTTTGTTTTCTTCTTTCTTGATTATTTGTTTCCTTTTGAACCCTGAGATTTAATAATTAATAATTATATTATAACTAATTTTTAGTCTTATTTTTATAATATATATGTTTCAATTTTATTATTAATAATTACATTATTAATATAATTCTAATCGCTTTCCTTTTTGTTTTCCTTATTCTATGGATTACTAATTTATAACTAGTAATAAACACTTATGTAATTTAAGCTTTAACATTGAGATTGAAAATAAATTATTAATAAATAAAATTGTATCCCATTAATTTAGTATTATGTTATATTATATCATTATAAACACTAATTTATTTCAAAATAACATTGAAATTGTGATTAAACAATTAATAAATAATTTAATATTATATTCCCTTAATTAATTCTTAACAACCTTTTTTTAACGGTTAGTTCCTAACAACTAATTCCGGGAAATGATGCTTCTCTGCTATTTAAACCTTTGTGAAGATTGATTTTTTCACCATTTGTCCTGAGGATGAACCACATTAGTTGGTTTGAAACATCGACCAAATCTCTACAATGTGATTAATCTGAAACACAAACTGATTATAAATCTGAAGGTCGTCACAACTTTTCTTCTCTTTGGCATAGTGTTAATTGTCTCAATTTTACCTAGTCTCCATTGGATGATTTCTGAAGCAAAAAGAAGATCTCTTAAAATCACATTGCCAACATCCAAATAGTCCAACGATTGGCAGACATATGTATGAGTTCGAAGATACATTAAAGTTCACTTGTTCGAGAAGCCAATGAGAAAGATGAGATTGGACGATCTTTTGGCTACCATTTAAGACTTTAGCAAAGACAACATTATATTGTGCAGAAGAATAGGTATATTGTACAAAGCCAAGCTTCCTGAGGGTCTTTGTTGGCAGTAAAAAGGTTTCGCTCATATTCATAGGGTGCAAAAGATTTCAAGTGCGAGATGAAGACATTAGCCCACCTGAGTCACCAAAATCTTGTTCTTCTTTGTTAAAGGTAGCTAATTACTCCCACATGAAGAGTTGGCTAAATTTAGAGAGTCAATTAACTGAGTTAAGTGTTATTTTGGGTAAAGTCAAATTTAGTGTATGGTTGCATATCAAGTTATTTTAAGTGAGTCACTAGTCAGAAAATGTTTAAATACCCATTAGGGGAATTTTGAGGTCTAAAATGGGCCTCCTAAGGAAATTATAAAATAATAGTGGAAATAATAAAATAAGATTAAACTACATCATCAAATTTTAGAGGGAAAAAAGAAAAAACTAATTTTTCAACTCGTAGTTTGAAATTATCTCACTATGGGTGTACTTAAACTTCAAGCAGGAAAACTCGTTGGATGCAGAATTAGATTCGTCATCCAAGGAGTACCCATGTTACATACTTTCGATGGACCCTGCTACATGAAAAATAAGAAATAGATGAAAAAAGTGATTGTAATCAAATTTTTTCATGTATTTCTCATTTTTCGTGTAGCATAGTCCATCAAAAATACGCAACATGGGTACTCTTTGGATGAGGAATTAAATTGTGCATCCAACAAGTGCCCTCGCTTGAAATTTGAGTAAAACATTAGGGGGATAAGTTGAAAATACGAGTTGAAACAAATAGTTTTATTACTTTATTATTTTTTAATCTTTTCACTTTTTTACTCCAAAAATCGTGAATCATCCCCCATCGTTGACATCATCGTCTTGAATGCTATTGGTTCTTATAAAGTTTATTTTGGTTGTACATTTTTCTTAGGAAATCCATTTTGGACCTCAAAATTCCCCTAAAATCTCACCAGGTTCATTGTAATAATCAAGTTTTGTGTGATCAATAGAAGAGTTACAGCTCGTGTGTGTTGTGTGTTAATTATTTGTTATTTTTTCCCTTACCTCCTATGTCTTTCCAACAAATTGGTATTAGAGCCGAAGAAAGAATACATATCCATGGAGCCAGCGAAGCCAATAAAAATAAGGCCAAGCGAAAAAAGCCGACAATCTTTTTTTTTAAGAATTGCATTAAAAAATCGTCAAATTGTGTATGTCATATTAAAATCTCTTTTATAATTTAAATACATGACATTTTTTTCAAGGTGTTAGATGTCATATACAAAGTGTTAAGTTGGAGGTTCATAAAGTTTTTTAGAAAGAGTTATTATAAAATTATTTTTTTTTAAAGGCTTTTTATAATAAAAGGTTTCTGAAAAGACTTTAAACGAGGGATTTATTACATTAAGCTTTTTATAAGGACTTTTTTTTAAAGGGTTTTTATATAAATAAATTTTTATAAAGTGTTTATTATAAAAACTAATAAAAGAGGTTTTGCAAAGTTTAAAAGGGATTTTTTTAAGAGAAATTTTTAAAGATGGTTTCATCTAGTTTCTAATCACAATTTCTTCCATTCACAACGAAGGGTTATGATGTGTAGGCCATTAAGATGGAGACCATGTTAAAGGTTCATGATGTGTGAGATTATGTCCAATTTGGGTTTCCATAACGTAAGAATGAAGTAGAAGAACGAGCCATCACTAATGTAGAGAAGGAACAATGGAAGAAATACAAAAATAAGAATGCACAAGCGTTGCAGCTTATTCAGCAAGGAGTGAACAGAGTAGTGTTGCAAAAAATTACGATCACGTCTTCAACAAAGACAAATGATGGGAGACCTTGGCCACAAGCTATAAAAGTATGGTCAAAGTCAACATTGTTAAGTTGCAGAATACTAGAAGAGATTAGAAAGTCTATAGATGAAGGAGACAAAGGACATTGATTCATTCAAAAATTGGATCATGACTGTTGTAAATAAGTTAAAAAATTATGGTGATGATAGGAAGAGCACTTCCTGTTATGTGTTCCATCTTGGTTCAGGTGTGATTTCATGGGCGTCTAACAAGCATCCTATTGTGACACTTTCGTCAACAGAAGAAAAATATGTAGCAGTGACATTAGTAGCATGCCAAGCAATATGGCTAAGAAGAGTATTTGATGGAATCAAGTAGAAACAACAAGGATCAACATCAATATATTGTGACAACACCTCAACGATTGCACTATCCAAGAATAGTGTGTTTCATTAAAAGAGCAAGCATATTGATACTAGATATCACTTTATTAGAGAAATTATGAGAAATGGAGAAGTCCACTTGAAGACTTGTAAAGCGAGAGATAAATTGGATGATATATTTACTAAGCCATTATGAAAAGATGTATTTGTGTTTCACAAAAGAAACTTGGGTGTTGTAAGCCTAGCTGAGACATAGACTAGCAGGCATGTTTGAATTGTCATGAATCATGTCTTAGTTTAGCAGTCTTAATTAAGGGGGAGTGTTAAAGATAGCTTATTACTCCCATACGAAGAGTTGGCTAAATTTAGAGAGTCAATTAACTGAGTCAAACTGAGTCAAGTTGAGTTAAGTCTTATTTTGGGTAAAGTCGAGTTTAGTGTGTGGTTGCTTGTCAAGTTATTTTAGGTGAGTCGCTAGTCAGAAAAAGTTTAAATATGCCTCATCAGGTTCATTATAATAATCAAGTTTTATGTGATCAATAGAAGAGCCACAACTTGTGTGTGCTGCGTGTGAATTATTCAATGTGTTATTTTGTTCATTACGTCTTCTTCCTTTCCAACACTTTTATGGGCTACTATATTCTAGATGAAAAGAGGTTGTTGATGTACAAATACATGTCCAGGGGAACAATCCTCATCTACCTCCACAATGTTAATGGTGAACATAATCCTCTCAATTAGGCAACGAGGCTGAAGATTTATATAAGCATGACCAGAGGAATCACTTGGCTTCACCATAACTGCAATCCTTATGCCGTCCATCACAACATAAGCAGTGTAATAATCATTTTGGATGAAGAGTATGAACCGCGCATAAGTGGATTAGGATTGGCCAAACTTTTGAATGTCAAGGATAGTTAGTGTGTTACGATTTTTTTACACTGGGCATAATATTGATGAGTCTGTGGAGGAATTTGGGTACAATGCTCCTGAAACGTGGTGGAGGAACTCATTTGTTGCAACATTGAAAGGTGATGTGTACAATTTCAGAATACTTGTGTTGTTAGAGGTAATCATAGGGTTAAGGCCGCATGACACAATCATGGATGAAGAAAGTAAAAAAGAAATGAGTTTCCATGAATGAATACATTGTCCTTTTGTACATGAGGGTGTCGACTGCATAGAACATGCAATACAACACTACCATGTGAATCATATCAATGTATTATTAGAGGATTGGATGCGTCTGTTTGTACATGTAGGCGTTGACTTTATAGAGAAGGCAATACAACTCTATTGTGCGAATCTGATGAATGTATTGTGTGAGAAAAAAGATTGTGTTGAGTGGGTAAAATGCAGGTATTGTGTGAATTGATTGCGGAATTTTTGGAATTGCCAAGGAATTTGTCTAACTTATGCATGAAAAGCACTAAAGAAGGGAGGCATTGAGGGACTATTGACATAGTGAAGGCCTCCTTTTATGCATTTCTTTTCTAATTAGTGAAGGGCCCTCTTCATGCAAATTGTTTCTAATTAAGTCATTATTTGTTATAAAACAAAGTCTTTTGGTAGAAATCACATGAGAATTTTTTTTTGGCTGATGTGTTTTGAACCAAGAAGTGTGGTTCATCATCAGGACCAGATGAAGAGGCATACCATGGCAAAGCCTTAAATAGAGAGCAATGTAGGGACATAATTTCAAGTAACGGCTATATTGGAACAATAATGTTTAAATCATAATATTAATTTATTAATATATTAAAGACAAATATTATTAACTAACAACTATATTAAATGGCTAGTTTTTGAAAAAAATATTTAAATAATGATATTATTTCATTAATTTATTAAAATTATTACTACGTAACGGCTATATTAAATGACTAGTTTTTGACAAATAATATTTAAATTAATTTATTAAAACCAAATATTACTAGTTCTTGAAAAATAATATTCAAA
>APFE030911237.1:19822-69308 GCA_000404065.3 Pinus taeda | reverse complement strand
AATCGGGTGGAGAGAAAGAGTCATAGCCAAATATTGACTTATGATGCTGTTGTGAGAAAACTAACATATGAAGGCAAAGAAACGAAAGGAGAGATAGTTAACATTTATCAGAAACCACAATTAATGATTAACTATCTTATAGACATATGTTCAAATGAAAGAGATTGGGTTCTGGATTTATTTTCTGGCTCAGGCAGGTTTTGCCACATGGAATTGAATTTCAATATGTTCTTTTTTTTAATTAATATGTCATTGTACTAATTTACTTCATTATTTTTTTGTGCTTGATAATTAGAATTAGGTACAACACTAGCATGTTGCCTTCAAAAAGGAAGAAATTGCATTGCAATTGAGAAAGATCCATTACAATGTAATTTCATTCAGCAAAGAATTAATGCTCTTCAATTTCTTCCAGATGAAATGCAAGAAATTGGGTTGAGGAAAGGGGACTTTAATGAATCACGTGTGGCAAAAAAGTCAAAGGAACCCCAACCACCATTACATGGAATGTTTGGAAAGACATATATTGGGAGATTTGCAGACATCAAAGACCCATTAGAAGAGGAAATTGCGCAAAAGGAAGCAGAAAATAATGTGGAAGATGACAATGATGAAACTCTAGAGGACGAAGAGTTTGGATTACGTGACATTGTTGATTAAATTTAAGTTATACCTTGAAATCAAGCTTTGCAATGTTTTGACTCTCACATTTCATGAAAAGAATAATCAATGAATTAAAGTTGTTATGTGTTCAATATTTGTAATTTGTGATTTTCGCATTGATTTTTAAGTTAATTATTATTCTTTGAAAAAAAAGTTATTATTATTATTTTATTGACATGAAATTCATAAAAAAAACTATTATTTGACCATTTTTAGTTAATATTTTTGTATAAAAATTGTGATTTTGACATGTTAATTCTAGCAAAAAATAATCAAAACTTTTAGTTTTTTTTGTTATATTTATGTTAAAAATGGTTATATTTATGTCCATTGTTAAAAAATGTTGTTTTTTAGAAACAATTATTTCACGTGGATTGAAAAATTAATTAAGGATGTATAAATATGTAGATTATCTAAAATTCAAACTATCCACTTTCTAATTTAAAAACGCAAAACAATAAAAACCCCCCTAAAAAAATAAAAAAAAAATAAAGATAGAGAACAAGAAAATATGAATAAGATGACGACTTCAAAAACTATCAAATTTAGAAAATAATTTTTCACATTTCACACACTAGAAAATTAAAAGTCAAAAAATAGGTCTTTAAGAAAAAAGGTGTGATGCAGAATACTCACTTTTTAAAATCAGCATGAAAATCACTACCATTCTAAAACTTGATTTCATCCTTGAACATGAAAAAAATTCAAGTTCCAAAAACCATGTTCTAAAAAAAACATGTGTATTCTGCATCACCACTTTTGAAAATCGGGTCACTTTTTTGCTATCTCTACGAAACGGGTAACAGTATCAGTTCCGTTTCAAAGTTTACATTGTTAGATGGGGTAATGAGAATATGTTCTATTTCTGGAACATTGTTGATTGTTCCACTGACCATAGCATTCACTATTTGTACATTACTCTCAGACGTCTTTGTGCTCTGCCCCTCAGTATTAATTAAATCATTGAATGTCTCCCACTCTTTATCGAGCTCAGTTCTTACTAGTGGTGGCTCGATGACGAGAGGGGGAAGATTTACCTGTGGAGTAGTCAAAACCTGTTGTTCTGGGTGCTCTTTAGACTGGGAAATATCTCTTACTGACCCTTCGCTTTTATTATGGTCACTCTCAGAACTTTTAGAGCATTCTCGTGATTCTCTCCCAGACTTAGATCTAGACCAATCTATGCCTGAACTTCCACTTAGACTCATACTAGGAGTTGGCTCCCTTATTGGTTCCAAGTGTAATTTATCCAAAGGGATATTAGCTAATCTCCTTTCTTTGTACAATTTGAATTCTTGAAATTCTGTTGGAGGAAATTGCATTTCCACCGAATGCAGAACTTTTTTCAGTTTACTTTTTTGCTGGAATGTATCATCAAAAAGATCATCTTCTTTGGAAAATACTTTTATCTTGACGGTAATAGTAAAATTCTTAATGATATCATAAGGATCGAATTGTCTCCCTCGAAATTTGAACAATCATAGACATAAAATATTGTCTACTTCTTTGAATGCATGACCTAAATTAAACAAAGAAAAGGCCCCACAAGCCATAGGAAATTGTGACCAAATGGCCTTCTTCTTGTCCTTCAGTTCTTTGCTCATACCTCCCACCCCGCAAGTCTGGTAGGCAATCTCTTGTGCCAATAATTTATCACGGACATATAGGGGTAGGACATGAGGGGAAGCAAGGCTTCCAAATACTCTCACATAGGTGGAAAGTTCTTCTCCAAACCATCTTGTGATAGGGAAAACATTAACCTCCACTTTAGGAGAAAATTTCGGAGCGTCCTTATTATACAACATTCTGTACAGAGGCAACATGACTGCATGACAAACTTTGTAAAAATATGGAATGAACTTGGAATCCCATAATTCCTTATGATAAACATGAATGGGCAAGAGGTCCTGAGTAGTCCATTTCCAACCCATTAAAGGAAACTTGGAAACATAACAGATTGCATCCATAGCATAAGCAGATAAATATAAAGGAGGATAAATCCTCTGGGTAGTAGTTCTTTTGGACCGGTAGTTCAAGATAGTTGTGGCTAAATGATCAGACAATATGTTAGCCCAATCCACAATAGTAGCACTAGTGGCAGCATCTAATAAGGGTAGCCATTCAGATGAATATTTGCTGACATCGGGCTTCCCAAAAAGTCTACAGAGCATAGCAGCAGCAAAGAAATACGGGGAGGCAAGAGAAGCAGTACTTTACATGCCATGTTTATCATTTTTTAGTGGTTCCTCCCTTCTTGACTAGTCCTTGGTGCATTCCGCCAAATTTTCGTTTTATTTAATGAACTTATCCATGAACTGTTTATTGTAGGCCACCTGTGGCTCTGTTAGATGATACATGAGCCTTAAATCTTGTGAAGTGAACGACCCAATGAGTCCTTGGCTCTTAGTCTTAAACTGTCTATCTCTTATCTTAGCACTATCCAATACCCATTTGACCATATCCGTGTATGGGAGAATCTTGGGTCTCACCACTATCCGATGGAAGAATGAACATGCTAGTTCTATAATTGATGCCTTAGTCGACCTGTGTGACTCTACAGTTGCTGTAACCTCCATTACTCTGGGATTTTTTTCTTCAAGTAGTGTGTACATGCCTTCCCAAGTAGTAACATCGGCGTCTCTGTTGCAGGTGGTGTCTGTGTATAAGGGCATCATTTCTTTGTCTTCAGAAATTGGATTTTTTCCCTTTCTTCCCATAATATCCTGAATAGTGCTATGTATACCTTTTTGCTTTACGCTCCTACAATTTAGAAATAAGGAAATCGTAATGATAAGAAATAAGGTGACGGGAAAGCTTTAAATGCTGAAATAATATAAAATATATCATCCTACATGAAATGACCTTTCGATAAGATCCAAACCTTATTTCATTAATCATCATCAACTAACTTATTAAATTATCATTAATGCGCATAACTCGGCCTTGGATTATGGAAAACACTTTTTGAAGAATGAGCCCTATAGATCTGTGATAAAGTGATTTTGTGATTTTCTTTGCAATATCGCAGATTGCAATATCGCTAATCCATTGTGTTTAACAGTCATCTATTACCATATGTTTACGCAAGATGCAATTTGCGAGATGCGTCAACACATATCGGCATTTTGAGGTATTTCACCTTAAGTGATACTTGAGGTGTATGAAAACTACAGTGCGATGAGTTTCTTCAGTGTGTGATCTCACATTCCTATTTCGCAATCTTAAGAGTTTTCTTATAAGATGTTATCCATTACCTTCTTTGCAATGTGACACTTTATTTTTGAGAGAACTTATCATAAAACTTAAGTCCTTTTGGATTTTGCGGATATTTTCCTAAGTTTATGATAGTAAGATTTATTCAAAAAGGGAATACAAATGTTAATTCATTTTTCAATTTTTTCTGATAAGGGTCCCACTTATTTAGTATTAGTAATAAAACTAAATAAGAACACGGGTTGTTGCTGGTCACAACAATTGGCGATTCACTTGGGAGAGCGAGTTATCTCTGATTTTCTTTTGAGTTTTCTAAACTTCCAAAACATAAGGGTTTTTTGGAAAATCAAATTTTATTATAGAAAGATAAAGTACACCATGCTTTTAGCTGTTAATGATAGTTTGTTTCTTCTATTTTAAATTTGATTATTTACTTCCTAGATTTAGTCATTGTATTTACATGAGCCACTACTTGGTGTGTAAAGATAAAAACAAAGTCTTCTCTATAAATCAGTTTTAAATATGCTCATTTGTCACAGGTAGAGCCTCTGCTACTAGCAGGCATTTATAGCCTCGACATGGTTACCTGTTACCTACCAATGATCCAGTATCCTACTTGGAGAAATATACGATTTTCAAAGAGAAATCCATAATCACACTTATTGCTTTTATTTTCTTTTAATTCTTAACGAACAATGCATTGGCTTTGTAGGCAAATTATGACAGTGCCACTCGCTTGATTATAACTTTGTTGAACAAGTTGGCCCGTGATGAGACCCCTTGTCTTTTGATTGCAACAATATTGAGTCATTGCCTTGTTGTGGTATGGAGTTGTGGCAAAGTCAGCAAGCTATAATATCCATGATCATGATAAGTCGGCTTGTGATGAGACCTCTTATTCTTTAAGTTTAAAGTTTATCACTGGATTATTCCTTGAAACTTGTAATTCTTTTAGGTAGGGAGGAAGTCAATGTTTCCTTAAGAATATCTAGACGACAATAGTAGAGTTTTTTGGAAGGAGTTTTTCTATAGAGAATCTTCATTTTGTTATTGATGTTTTTCATTTGATTGATATAAAACAAATTCCCACTAAAGGTTTCTTTTTATCAAAATTTACAAGGCCGAAACTAGTATCATCTTCAGGCTCATAGCCTTTTGACTATATCTTTCAATAATAATGACCAATTTTCCAAATCAGTTCTATTTATACAAGTGAAAAACAAAATCTAAAATAAATACTTGTCTTTTTCATGAATTCCAAATGCAACCATTTACAACTAGTTTTATTATCAAAATAAAGGAAAAGCTAATTTACAAAAATAGGAGAGTGATCTCCTATGGAAAGTATTTTTTGAGGATCTACCCGTTAACAAGTAAATATTCTCTTTTTCCTGTTAAAGCTTGTAGCATAAAAGTAGATGGACCTATGATTTCCATAATTTGGAAAGGGCCAAGTCACATTCATTGGAATTTCATATGTTTTCCTTTTTCTTCATGAGCCTTATCCCATTTTAAAACTAAATCTTCAATTATGAAAGTCCTTTTTGGAGACCATGCTTGAATCAAAAGAAGCCTTTACTAATGCTTTGTGATGAGCATGAGTTATTTTAGCCTATTCTCGTTGCTCTTCTAGCTTAAGGATTTGTAGTTTCCTTAGTTGTAAGGATGAAGTTGGTGTTTCGTTAATAAATTGAACTAAGGCCAAAGATGGAATCGCTAGATGAGTCGGAAGGACCAGTTCTTTCCCATAAACTAAATTAAAGGGAGAAGTGCCAATGGAGGTTTTTTGAGTTATTCAGTTTGCCCATAGAGCATACATCAAAGATTTGTGCCAATTCTTATGATTTTGATCTTTGGTTTGCTTAATGATTCTGATTAAGTTTTTATTTGTTGACTCAGCTAACCTGTTCCCCTGTGGGTAATAATTGGCAAAGTATTTAAGCTTAAAACCTCTTTTGAGCGCAACTTCAGTCATAGCATTACCAGAAAAATACAATGAATTATCAAACATTAAAGCAGAGGGTAAACCAAACCTCGTGATTATGAATTGATCTATGAAATCAATGATGTGTTCGGCATTAGATGTCTTGAGAGGAACTGATTCTACCCATTTAGTAAAATAATCTGCAGCTGTAAGGATATACCTATGTTGTTTAGAAGAGTGAGGAATGATCTCACATATTATATCCAATCCCCATTGATCAAAAGGTTGATTGATATTGACTGGTTGCAAAGGAAACGATGGTTTATTTTGTCTTCCAGTAGCCGTTTGACAAACTTGACATTTCCTTACATAGCTATGTGCATCTTTGAATAGTGTAGGCCTATAGTACCCTGCGTGCAAGATTTTATGTGTTGTAGCATCTCTAGCATAATGTCCACCTGTTGGCCCATCATGGAGTTCCTGGAACACCTTTTCAACTTCTATTTCTCGAGACATTGAAGGAGAACATAATCATAATTCATCCTAAAAAGTACATCGTTCACGAGTTGATATTGCTTAGCCTTCAATCTTAGGGCTCTTTTCTTTGTATGATCTAGGTTTAAAGGAGCATATCCATTCTTTAGATAAAATATGATATCAACATATAATGATTCAATATCATTTAGACTTACCTCATACATTTGTACTTCTGAGGATGGTATTTTGGAAATAAGCGATGCTCGAGCCAGCATTTTGCAAAATCCTTGACCTTTTACAATATTTGCTCGTTTGATTTCAGTGTCATATTCTTGTAAGGTAGTAACCCAATTTTCTCTTTTCTCACCCACGTCTTTTTGTACTAAGAGATTTCTTACCGTTGGAAACGGTACTATGATTTTTATATGGGTTTTAAGTAGGAAGGGTCTGAAATGTTTGATTTCTTTGAAAATCACATAAGCTTGTTTCTCGACGTCAGAATATTTTAGTTCGGCCCCTTGTAGATTTGAACTGAAAAAGGAAATTGGGGCTTCTGCCCTGTCTTGATTTTCTTGAGTAAGTATCGCAGCATATGATATATCAAAGGAAAATGTGTACAAAATGAAAGGATCAGAGAAATTTGGAGTTGCTAAAGATGGGGCATTTACAATCGCTTGCTTAATCAAATTGGATGCTTCATATTCCTCTTGGCCCCATTTCAAGGTGGAATTATTTTTAATCATTGCTTGCAAGGGGGATACAATCCTTGAGAAGTTCAGAACAAATCTCTTAACAAAATTAATTTTTCCAAGGAAGGATTGCATGGCTTTCTTGTTGTGAGGTAAGGGTATTTTGGAAATCCCCTTGATTCTATCGGGAGCAATATGGATTCCATATTTTGACACTATAAATCCAAGAAGTTATCCTTCACTTAATGCAAAAAAGGAATTTTTTGGATTAAGTGAAATCCCATACCTTTGGCAACGTTGGACGATCTACTTTAAGTCTCTGACATGATTACCACATTTTTTAGAATATACAGCTATATGATCCAAGTAGATTACTACTGATTTGTTTACTAATCCCTTAAATGCGATGTCCATGTCCCTTTGAAATGTGGCGACAGCATTGATCAGACCAAAATGCATCTTTTGATATGCATAAGTACGCCATTTAGTTCTTAACGTGGTCTTTAATTGATCTTCAGGATGGACCAAAACTTGGTTGTAGCTGGAGGAACCATCCAAAAAGGACATTAATTCTGATCGTGCAACTGCTTGCAATATTTGCTCCACGGGAGGCACGGGAAAATTATCCTTTTTGCAAGATTTGTTAAGGTTTAGAAAGTCAATGCAAATTCTAATGTCTCTGTTTTTCTTCCTAACAGGAACCAAGTTGGAAACCCATCTATAATGTCGAACGGGAAAAAGGATTTTGGATTTCAATAATTTATTGAGCTCAGACTTAATTTGGTTTTCCAGATTAGGATGGATCTTTCTCAACTTTTGCTGGATAGGTTTCTCATCATTTATCATTGGGATAGTATGTTGAATGATAGAAGTGTCATAAGTCTTAAGGTCATCATAGTTCCAGGCAAAGACACTTTTGTATTGTTTCAGGAGATGAACATACGCTAATCTTTCTTCAGGGGCTAGGACAAGACCTAGATTGATATTCTTCGGCTTGGTATCAATTCCTAGATTTACTAATTCATAGTTCAGAGTTGAAATTTGAATTTTTCAAATTATTAGATCTTTGGAATCGATCTTTCAGATCATATAGGTCTTCCAACTTGACCACTGATTTTGGCATAACATTATTAGTGCTATCTTGTTGCAACTATTTTTCATGTTGGTCCTCATCAATTATCTAATTAGTGTAAGATCCCTCTGATGTGAGGAAGCTTAGAATATCAGGATCATTGTTGAAAATTATCCATTTTGTAATATTATCAGGAATTAAGAGTCTAAAGATTAATTCGATTGAGAATCTATCTGAGCTATAGTCTTCTGAGGGAATGAGCTTAGAAACTACGTTTTCCAAGAGGTTAGCACTAGCATTTTGGAGTCTGGGAATTGATGAAATATTGAATGCTATAAAATGTTCAATAAGATATTTTACTAAAGATTGATATGCTTTAAATGACCTGATAGAATATGTATAGTATTTCGTACCTTTCTAATAAAAATTTCAGAATCTCCGAAGACTTGTAGATACTTGATATCTAATCCGATTGCCTTGTATAATCCTTGGACTAAAGCTTCGTATTCTGCAGTATTGTTGGTGCAATCGAACTCGAGTCTACAATTTAACATAGTTTTGTTTCCATTTGGATTAACTAACATGCATCCTACTCCTGCTCCATCATTAGACTTAGAACCGTCAAAAAATAATTTCCAAAATAAATATTTATTTACAAGACTATCTATAAAATTGACACATTTAGAACTATCTTTTTGAGAAAAAAATTCTACTTGAGACAAAACAAAATGTTCTAAGTAAGGTGAATTATGAGCATTAAAATTTCCTAAGAAAGAGTCAACAAAATAGTTGTCAATTATATTGTTGTTGTATGCTATAGGTTCATTTTATCCTTCCAATTCTGTTACTATGTATTCTTTATGTCTTTCTTGCTCAACCTTTATCTGTTTTGATTTACCATTGTAAGGAAGCCACATATGTGACCAATCGGTTGCAAAGTATCCATGAAGATTTTCAGACCAATCTCTACTAAGAATTTAGCCGCAAAATTCTGGAATGTCTGCAACAAAAATATCAATAACTTGACATATATTTGGATTAGAGGGACATATATTTGGATTAGAGGATAGTCTTATGGTAACCTGATTTAGTTCACCGATCTCTTCAACTTGTGACCGATCGAGCTGAACTATGCGTACTGCAAATTTTTGAGGTTGAACGTTCAAATTTGCACATATTGATTTAGGTAGGATATTAGATGAAGCTCCTTAATGTACTAAGCAATTATGCAAGTTTTTGTTGAAAACCTCAAAAGTAAGAAGAAATGGGGGAGTATGAGATCTTGGCCTTCCTCCAATTAGAGTGATATCATTTGGATCAACTTTATTAGTCACATTCGTTGGAAGTATTCCCATCTCGTGAGAAGCTTGCGAGATTACAGTGGCAGGCAAAGGTGCAACATGTATTGCATGTAACTCTTTAAAAAGTAGCTTTTGTTGATGTTTTAAATTTCTCAATTCATAAAAAGTAATGTTAGCCCTAGTCTTCTTCATGTCTTCTATGATATTATACTCTATCTCATCAGAAACAGTCAATGTTTTAGATGGAGTTGGTGAATCTGTTTGGATTGGGCTTGTTTGAGTCACTTTGGGTGACGTTTTCTTACTTGCGACTTTATCCTTAGACATTGAGCTTGCGCTCTTCGGCTTAGGAGTAGGTTGTGGAGGATAGAGTTTATTTCTACTTCTAGTACTAATTGGTGATGCCTCTTGATCCTCTTCATCTGGGAGGATGAAGTCCCACATTCCTTGTACTTCTACAATTTCTTCTTAATTAGTAGGCTTCTCGTTAGAAACTTCCTCTTCTTCTTCTTCTCATTCTGCATTTGTAATAGCATTGGGAGGCATAGAATCAGTTGAAGGATTTTTCCTATAAGGCCTGTAAGGATTTTTTGAAGAAGTTTCTGCCACTTGTTTCTTAATGTCAATCATTTCGTTAGGCATGGTTTTCAAAACTTTCTGCAATCCTTCTAAATCAAATGGGTCTTTCGATTGTTTTTACTTGGGATCTTCTTTAAAAGTAACCTTCTTAGATTTTCGTTCATCAACAACATTTTTTTTCTTTAAGGATATGATACATTTCTCTACTACTATTGCTTCCTTCATATTTTTAGCTAAAGTTGTTTTGGTAGCCCTATCAATGAAGATTGCTATGTTTGATGGTAGAGCAGATATGTACCATTCACTTTGAACTTCTTCTCTAGGCTTGGAAGCGGTAGGAATTTTATTCAAAAGTTTACTGAAATGTGAGTTAAAATCTATGATAGGTTCCCTTGATTCAGTCTTAAGATTAGATAGGTCATTGATCAGTGTCGCAGTAGACTTGTCATTGTCAAACTTAGTTAAGAATTACTCTTGGAAGATATCCCAACTAGTGATAGATTTGGATGGTAATGAAAAATACCATGATCCGACTTCTCCTTGCAAAGTGTAAGGAAAGAGTCAGACAACAACATCTTCATTAGTAACTCCATTGAGATTTATATATAACATAAAGATTTTTATGTGTTCTTCTGCTAGCATGCCTGTTTTAGGATTAAACTTAGGCAGCCATTTTTCAGGATGGGTTGGTATTTGACTCAAGGGTGCAGTCATTAAGACTTCCCCTGGGTTATTCCATGGGGTTTGGGCCATTGTTGAACTACTAACAGAGGAAAGCATAGACGATGTTCCTTGTGGTTGGGAAGAAGAGGATATTACAGTTCCCGATGATTGAGAAGGAGATGTTGAAGTTGTAGTGGTCTGGTGGACAATAATTTGAAGTGGAGGGGTGGATGGTTGACTTCACAGTGAAGAGTTTGAGATGGATTATGATGATGAAAGAGTCTCACTATCAAATCCTTTAGGTGATTTCCTTGCTCTTTTCCTTTTAGGTAGAGATAATTCAGTTGGTTCGATACCAAACTTTTCACTTTGCAATCTTGTAAGAGAATGAGAAGGGTTGTATTGCGAAGTCACACTACCTTGAGATTTTTTAGATTTTTGGGGTGATATAGAAAACCAATGAATTTTATGGATCAAATATTCAACTTTAGGAGGTTAAATAGTAGATTTCTTTGAAATGTTCAGGTATTTGGCAGTGGTTGTTGTTTTACAACCTCTCGCTCAAGATTTAAAGATTCTAAATTCAGTGGAGAAGTCAGAGAAGATGGTGAGGGCGATTTACTCTCAGAATGGTAGTTAGATTTAGATTTACTTGCCATTCATAGTTCTGGGCCCTCCTTCTAGCCCTAAATATATTGAAGCCCCGAAAATCGAGTCTACAACAAGGGGGATACCCACCCGGTCCGGACATTGAAAGCAACTCCTTTTCCATTTGGGATGGTGGGTCCGATTGGGGATAATGGGAGCAATTTCCCAATTTATGTGTGTGTGTCTGTGTTGAGAATTGATATTTCCTTTCTAATAATTCCTGAGTAAAATGTTTTTATTCTAAATCTAATTTAACAACATGCAATTGTATTCTAATGAATAGAAACATCTAATTCTAAAACTAACCCGGGATTTAATGTTTCAGTTATACAATCTAAAATAATTTATAACAACGATTGGTAATAAAGTTCATTCAATCGCTATGAGAAAAGAATTCAATAAAGATAAACTGTTTCGTATAAAAAGTTAGCCGAAACAATTATGAAAAGAATATCACATAATAAGGCACTCATATATTAAGCGTAAATAGAATAGCTATCACCGTACAGAAGTGCCAAATGATAACTCAAGCATTCAAGCATTCATATATAAATAAATGAACATAAATATCACCTTAACACATAAGCAGAAATCATTAAGAGATAAAAGTACCATTGATAACAAGTTCTACTCATGAGCTTCAACAATAATGGTTTATCTCCTCTTAGTTCAACAACTACTAAGAGTATAAAAGTGCATTTCAGTAGCAGATATTAAACATAGATATCAATAAATCTTGTTCCATTCATTCATCAAAACCTCCTCGGAGGGTGCATAAGTGCATGTTCTGAGGAAACGTTTCTGACAAATTTTAGGACCCTTCTCTAAATGCATGAGAAGGGTTGAAATACTACTAGCTAAATATAAAAATAGTTTATTACAAAAATATAGGAGAAGGTTTAAATGACCGTCCTCATTTAAGGCGAAAATAAATTGAAATTAAAACTAAAACTAACTAAAACTGAATCTCGCAATTAACTATCTATGTATTTGTTCTTTGTGGTCACAAGCATTCAACATTGCTTTCAGGAGAGTTGGTTGGCTGACCTCTGACTTTAATTGCCCTGCAAAAACAGAATTGGCAAGTGCTAGCACTATCTTCTCGGCAGAGTTAGTGAGGCATTTGAGAGTCATGCATTGACTGTGTGGTTTAATCAAGTGCTTCCAGTAAGAATCCCAATTCAACTTGGTTAACCTTTTGATGGACTCTTCTCTTTCTTCAGCCTTTTGTCTCCAGCTTGTTTATAGATGTTGTACATTTGGTAGAAATCCCAGAGTGGTCGCTGATATGAGATTTTCCCTGTGTAAATTTTCATTGACACAGTCGATGACATTGTTTGTTGCTGTGGCTGCTTCTTCTATCGCTTGTTCTGCTTTCCTGATCTGTGCATACATGGATTATGGGTGCGCCTGCCTTTTTCCCTTCCTCTGATTCCTGCCAAACCAAATACTCTACAACTCTATTATAAATTAAATCGTAATCATGTTGCAAGTCCATGAATTGATTAGTTATTTTATCGCTTGTCTCGCAATAAGAGATCCATTGCGATATTCTTTGGCATAATGCTTCTTGCTGCTGCAAGAGTTGGTCATTTAAGGAAATGGCTTCTGTGACAAACTCTGTAAACTTGGGATCATCTTTATGCATATCTTGCATAACCTGTAACTATTTTTCTTTTTTGACCAAACTATTTTGGTATCCCAGCTACATCTCTTGAAAATCTTTTTGTAATTTTTCTAGCTTTTTCTTTGCTTCACTGTTGGCACTTGCTTGCTGTAGCTGTTGCTGCAAAATATGTATTCGATCCTCTATTTACTTCAGTAATTGTTGTACCTCATATGCTTTATCAATGGTCACAAAAGCATAAGCTCCTGCGATCTGAGATAATTTAGTGAGATTTTCGGTAGGGTCAGTGGTAGGATCTCGCCAAAGGACGTCTAATTTCTCTACCTCAGGTGAGAGCACGCTTTCCAATTTCCTTTTCTTTCTTTGTATTCTTACCACCACCTTATGTTGTTGACTATAGAATACATCTAGAGGAGGAATTTACTCTATTTTGAGTATGATTTTAGAAGATGGGGTAATGGGAATATGTTCCATTTCTAGAACATTGTTGATTGTTCGAGTGACCATATCATTCACTGTCTGTACATTACTCTCAAGTGTCTTTATATCCCTAAGTATTAATTAAATCATTGAATGTCTTCCATTCTTTATCCAGCTTAGTTCTTACTAGTGGTGGCTGGATGATGAGAGGGGGAAGATTTACCTATGGAGTAGTTAAAACCTATTGTTCTAGGCGCTCTTTAGACTGGGTAGTATCTCTTACTGACCCTTCACTTTTATTATGGTCACTCTCAAACCTTTTAGAGCGTTCTAGTGATTCTCTCCCAGACTTAGATCTAGAACTATCTATGCCTAAACTTCCACTTAGACTGATACTGGGAGTTGGCTCCCTTATTGGTTCCAAACGTAATTTATCGAAATGGATATTAGCTAATCTCATTTCTCTGTACAATTTGAATTATTGAAATTCTGCTGGAGCAAATTGCATTTGGGCCAAATGCAGAACTTCTTTCAGTGTACTTTTCTACTAGAATGTATCATCAAAAAGGTCATCTTCTTTGGAGAATACTTTTATCTTGATGGCAGTAGTGAAATTCTTAATGATATCATAAGGATCGAATTGTCTCCGTGGAAATTTGAACAATCGTAGACATAACATGTTGTCTACTTCCTTGAATGCATGACCTAAATCAAACAGTGAAAAGGCTCCACAGGCCATAGGAAATTGCGGCGAAATGGCCTTCTTCTTGTCCTTCAGTTCTTTGCTCATACCTCCCATCCCATAGATCTGGTAGGAAATCTCGCGTGCCATTAATTTATCAGGGACGTATAAGGGTAGGACATGAGGGGAAGCAAGGCTTCCAAATACTCTAACATAGGTGAAAATTTATTCTCCAAACCATCTTGCGATAGGGAGAATATCAACCTCTGCTTCCGAAGAAAATTTCAGAGCGTCCTTATTATACAACATTCTTTACAGAGGCAACATGACTCCATGAAAAACTTTTTAAAAATATTGAATGAAATTGGAATCCCATAATTCCTTATGATAAGCATGAATGGGCAAGTGGTCCTAAGTAGTCCATTACCAACCCATTAAAGGAAACTTGGAAACATAACATATTGCATCCATAACATAAGAAGATAAATAAAAAGGAGGATAAATCCTCTAGGTAGTAGTTCTTTTGGACCGGTAGTTCAAGATAGTTGTGGCTAAATTATCAGAAAATATCGTTTCCCAATCCACAATAGTAGCATTAGTGGTGGCATCTAATAAGGGTAGCCATTCAGATGAAAATTTGTTGACGTCGGACTTCCCAAAAAGTCTACAGAGCATAGCAACAACAAAGCAATACGGGGAGTCGAGAGAACTAGTACTTTACATACCGTGTTTATCCTTTTTTAGTGGTTTGTCCCTTCTTGACCAGTCCTTGGTGCATTCCGCCAAATCTTTGTTTTCTTTAGCGAACTTCTCCATGAACTGTTTATTGTAGGTCACCTGTGGCTCTGGTAGATAATACATGAGCCTTAAATATTGTGAAGTGAACGACCCAATGAGTCCTTCGCTCTTAGTCTTAAACTATCTGTCTGTTATCTTAGCACTATCTAATACCCATTTGACCATATCCGTGTATGGGAGAATCTTGGGTCTTTCTGTTATCTGGTGCAAGAATTAACATGCTAGCTCTGTAATTGACACCTCAGATGACCCACGTGAATATGTAGTTGATGTAGCCTCCATTACTCTAGGATTTTTTTCTTCAAGTAGACTGTACATGCCTTCCCAAGTAGTAACGTCGACATCTCTATTGCAGGTGGTGTCTATGTATAACGGCATCATTTCTTTGTCTTCAGAAATCAGATCTTTTCCCTTTTTTCGCATAATATTTTGAACACTGCTATGTATACCTTTCTACTTTACACTCTTGCAATTTAGAAATAAGAGTAATGATAAGAAATAACGTGGTGGGAAAGCTTTAAATGCCGAAATCATATAAAATATATCATCCTATGTGAAATGACTTTTTGATTAGATCCAAACCTTATTTCATTAATGATCATCAATTAACTTATTAAATTATCATTAATGCACATAACTTGGCCTCGGATTATGGAAAAGACTTTTTTGAAGAATGAGCCCTACGGATCTGCGATAAAGTGATTTTGTGATTTGCTTCACAATATCATAGATCGCAATATTGCAGATCGCAATATCGCAGATCACAATATTGCAGATCGCAATATCGATAATCCGTTGTGTTTAACAATCATTTATTACCATATGTTTCTGCGAGATGCGATTTGCAAGACGCATCATCCAATATCGGTGGCTTGAGGTATTTCACCTTAAGTGATACTTAGGCATATGAAAAATGCAATGCGATGAGTTTCTTGAGTGTGTGATCTTGCATCGCGATTTCACAATATTAAGAATTTGCTTATATGATGTTATCCATTACCTTCTTTGCGATGCGATGCTTTATTTTTTAGAGAACGTATCATAAAACTTAACTCCTTTTGGATTTTGCACATATTTTCCTAACTTTATGATAGTAAGATTTATTCAAAAAGGGAATACAAATGTTAATTCATTTTTTAATTTTTTCTGATAAGGGTCCCCACTTATTTAGTATTAGTAATAAAACTAAATAAGAAGGGGGGTTGTTGTTGGCCACAACACTATGATAATTCTTAGGCTCATGTAATGTCGAAGCTTCTACATGGAGGGCATAAGGACTACGGTGATCTTTTCTCCTAGATCATAATTTAAATTAGGCCCCATTACACTTTTTTTTTAATAGATGATATGTTCTCTATTATTGGTGCTTTCCTGTATTCACATGCCTCCCATGGCTATGTCATGTGATGAGAGGTAGAGGGTGTATTACTTGTTATGGTAAGGTGGCCTTATTAATGGTGGTTGTGACAACACATATTTCAAACACCTGAATGATTGTTGGGCTCACTCATCCCATTGGAATGGGACATCCTGTCATAGAAGGCACAGAAAAACATGCACACATGAGGCATAATTCAGCACAAAGTGATGCAAGACGTTGGATCTGCCATGTAATATTTGTAACTACTTTAAGGTCTTAGGGGGTGGTGGTATATAGTTAATGGATTTCAATTTAATGGGTTGAATATAATAAGTTGTTGGGAAACAATGAATCCTCATAGACATCTTTCATTTAGAATGTAAAATAGACACTTGAGAGGGTTCAAGTGTAAGTTTTATTGGAGAAGACATGGGAAAACTATGTGGATATCATCAACATAATTTGCACGCTTAATGGAATGAAACGTGAGGTCATAAAAGTATGCCAAATGAGATTAGAAAAGTCATATGAGATATAGTTCATGGTCCAATGAAGTGTGTCTCCAACATTTTTAAGACAAAATTGCATCACTTGGTAAGAAAACTTACCCCATGGGGTGGTAAAGGTGGCCTAGTACAAATTAGTGTGGTGGATATAAATTTGATTATAGCCCAAAAATATATCCATGAGGGATAAAGCCTCACGCAATACACAAGAATTGATGGCATAATCTATGAATGAGGTGAGGTAGTTATCTTTAAGGCATGCTTTATTCCTATCATGAAAATGGGTTTAAACTTGAATAGTCTAGTGAATTTTATTGACGGGACTAGGGTTAGAATCCCATGATGTTTAAACAATTGGGTAAATGAAGCCAAATATATGCACTTTGTTGATTTCAAGTTTGATGGCTTCAACATTAGATGCATGCAATGACCACTCTTTTTTCTTTACAAGGGAGGTATCACAACGAGTGTGGATATTAGGTTTGACGATAGTAGGGCTAATACAAGGTGTTTCAAAATATGGCCAAGAAAAAATTCCACGTATTCTTGGAATGGGGATTTATATGAAGTTACCTCCTCTATAGAGTAGGTGTTCCCCCACAAAATTTCTTCAACTACACTCTCGTTGAGATTTCTACCTTAACAGTAGTTGAAATGTTTGCCATATTACCCTCTTTAAATGCATTTTCTATCACAATAGGATTTTTTAACTAGTCTATTATTCGTGCTTTCTTGTATTGACATGCCTACAATGACTATGTCATGTGATGAGAGGTAGAGGGTGTAGTCCTTGTTATGGTCCAGTGGGCTTTCTAATGTTGGTTGTGACAAGACATCTTTCAAACACTTGAATGGTTGTCGGGTTCACTCATCCCATTGAAATGGGACATCCTATTGAAGAAGGTGGAGAAACATGGACACATGAGGCATAATTGGCGAGAAATCCATACACACATGAAGCATAATTGGGGACAAAGTGGCACAAGAAGTTGGATCTACCCTATAAGCTTTGTAACTACTTTAAAGTCTTAGGCGGTGATATATCATATGCCTTTCACTTTTAATGGGTTGACCCTGATACCTTGTTGGGAAACAATGAATCTTGATAAGCATCTTGCATTTAAAATGTAAAACAAGCACTTGAAGGGTTCAAGTGTAAGTTTTATTGGAGAAAACATAGGAAGACTATGTGGACATCATCAATATAATTTGAATTCTTAATGGAATGAAAAGTGAATTCACCGAAATATGCTAAAATGATATTATACAAGTCATGTGAGATATAGTTCATGTTCCAATGAACTGTGTCTCAAACATTTTTAGGACCAAATGGAATCACTTGGTAAGAAAAGGTACCCCACGGGGTGGTAAAGGTGGCCTAGTACAAATTACTGTAGTAGATCTAAATTTCATTATAGCCCAGAAAGATATCCATGAAGGATAAAACCTTATGCTACACACAAGAATTGATGGCCTAATCGATGAATGAGGTTGGATAGTTATGTATAGGGCATGCTTTACTTATATCATGAAAATGAGTGTAAACTTGAATGGTCCTGTGATTTTTATTCAAGGGAATAGGTTTAGAATCCCATGATTTTTAAATAATGTGGTAGATGAAGCCAAATATATGCAATTTTTCGATTTCAAGTTTGATGGCTTTAAATTTAGATGCATGCACCAGTCACTACTTTTTCTTTAGAAGGGAGGAATCACGACAAGTGAGGATAATGTGCTTGACAATAGCATGGCTAATACAATGAATTTAGAAATATCACCAAGGGAAAAGTCCATGTATTCTTGGAATGGGGATTTATATGAAGTTATCTTCTATAGAGAGAAGGCTTCCCCCCCAAAAAATTGTTCAACTATAGTGTGCTTGGTTGAGATTCTACCATAACGATAAGCAAAATGTTTTCCATGTTACCTTCTTTAAATGCAACTGCTATGAGGATAGGATTTTGGAACTAGTCTACATGCCCAACAAGAATAAAATCCTTGGTTTATATTGCACACATAATATTAGTTGGTGTGGAAATAGGCATAAATTAGTTTTCTAGGAGGAAGGACCAGTGATGATGCACAACATCCAATGAAAACTCTAGCTTTTCTAAGGCCTCGAGAATGTATTCATCATAATGAAAAAGGCTCAAGAAATGTGACAAAGGGGTGGGTAGGTCAGGAGGCATTAGTTGGCACATGTAGGTGTTAGTTGACAAGCAAGGGTATGACACCGTAATTTTCCCCATAGAACTAAGAGATGTGGACAATTCATAAACTTGTTCAGTCCATATGGCTATGGATGGTGCAACCTTTATGAAGGGAGAAGTGATCTCAACACCTTGGAACAATGATAAGATGATTTTAATCATTTTTCCTATAGAAGAAGAATTGAAGTAAATATGATTTTGTTTGTGATTAGTACAAGGGGGAAAGGTATCTACCTTATGGGATAATACTCCAGAGAGTTGATTGGTGTCATAAGAACTATAGTGGAGCAAGCATTGTTTTAAGATAAGGGATCAACATCCTCCAAGATAATGTGTGTCTTGTTTTGGACTCTAATAAGCCACCGGAATCCCTAAAGAATCAATCATAATAGTGTTGGATGGGTAGAATTGTTACAAATGGTACATGTGTGCATCTACTTTGTAAAAATACGACATGGGTGCTAACTGCATAATGACTTGTTCTTGTGCGCAACCCATGCGGGTGTAAAATTTCCTTACAGATGGGAACTCATTGATCAAATTTCCCATCTCATCACATAGAGTGCATGAAGGAATTTCATTATGGTCTGAAGTTTTTTTCCTCAAATTCTTCTTCCTCACCGAGATAGATTGTGATGTTGAATAATACGTATGATTGCAGAGAGGACATAAGTGTTCTACTCATGGAGTTTGTTTAGATGAAATTCATTATATGGTTTGAGGTGTAGCATCTCCATCTAGAGTGGAGAGAAGTTATGGTGAATCTATATTAGCATGATGAAGTGTGACCAACACATATTGACATCGAGGGATTTCTAGAAAATGATGGTGTAGTGTTTATATTGTGTGCATATGGAATGTGGATGGTTGGTATACAAGCCCTTGTTACAAGGTGTGGTGGCTTTCTCATCCTTAGATAAAGATGGTGAATTTTGGTTCTTGATAGGCATGATTAAAGAATTTCAATTTTTCCAATGAGTGTCACAAACTTAAAGTGTGTCTCGTGGCATCACATATGGTGCATGGCGGAGGTATCCTAGGTGAAGAGGTCCTACCTCATAGCTAGGTATTTATTCATGTATTTCCTTATGTCCTCTTTAGGTGTAGGTTTTGGTGTTTCCAAAGGTGGGGTAATATCCATAGGGGTAGTAGGTATAACATGACTTGTCACTAGTATCACTAATGTGGCTAGAGGTGCCAGTTTTTGAACTTGTACAACTAGCGCCATGTTAGAAAAAGTGAGTGTGGCCATCACTTCATGTGAAACAAAGTGAGGTGGGGGATATATGAAAGGATTTTGAGTGATAGCATTTGGAAGGAATTGGGTATTGTTATACGAAATTTATACCTATATATAAGTACATATTCCCTAAGTGGGTAGTTACACTTAAAACAACATAAGTAAATATGTTTAACCTTTTCCTACCATAGACAGATAAGATAAAGGAACCTACTTGTGATCCTTCACTTTCTTTGATCTCCTTTGAATTGCTTCCATCACTCCTTCTCAAGCTAAATTCGCTCAATTGGTAGCTTCCAACATAAACAAAAGACAACAACAATCAAATCATATGATCTATCTACTATAAAAAAATTGGATTGACAACATTTGAACATACATTCATCATAGGTATAAATAAATTTATTGGAAAAGGAACAAACAACTTTATTGATTGATAGAATGAGAAGTTAACCCAATGTGGTTCAATCCCGTGTCACTCATTGAGCTTAGTCCAAACCCTCATCACACCAATAACACATCAATCCAGCAGCATAACATTACTTGATAATGATTTCAGGTCTCAAACCAACAATATTTCTCTACAAAATCCAAGTTTTAGGCTTGTGATCACTATGATGAGTGGTCAATTTATAGGGAAAATTCAAGTGGTTTTGTCATAAATTGGCTATTGAATGGTTTTCCATAATTGGATAGTTAGTTTCCATGGAGAAAGGGATGAGAGGATAGATGGTTTAATGATCCACATCTTATCTAAAATCAATCTCATAGGATGATATAAGAGTTGGGCATCCTTCTAGAATGCTCAAGAATTAAGGAGCATTCCGAGAATCCTATGTCAATTTCGCTCATCCTGGCCTAGCACACACTAAAGTGGGCCTAAGTTCCATAAGTAGGTCTGAATGAGTCTACCTACTATGAAAAGTAGTTGGCCCTCACTAAGGTTGCATTGGTGTCCAGAAGAGGCATTTGAGGAGGGTTTCAAAATAGGAAACTTTCATGGATGAAAACATTCAATAAGGTGACTTGTCTTGGGCATGTAGCAACTAAAATTAGGGTTTGATAAGCCCTATTTGTATTCATGTGATCATTGGGACTGATGTGCCCAAATAGACCTGTAACAGTTGCCCCCTAAAGCATGAAGTTGAAAATGAAAATGTTGAGTGATATGCTTTATAATGTGATGAGGAGGATTTGAATCGGATGGTGACTTACATCAATTACAATACATAATATCATGATATTTTTGAATTTTTCATGAATTGTTGAGGGAAGGCATACACAAATTAAGCATACAAACTTTTCATTACATGTACATAAATCATATAGTTGTCTACAAATATAGACCCATGATAGGATGACCATCTATGTAAATTGATTGTACAAATGATTTAGTACTCTCCTGAAATCACGATCTCGATGGATGAATATAGATCAGGGGTCTTATATATCATCCAATCGTTTGCTCAAGTATGATTCTAACCATGTGAAAATGTGATCAGAAGTCAAACATGGGAAGAAACTATCTCATTACTAGCCAATGATGTAAGTTGTTAATAGACGCGAGAGAAATCACTGATAACGATAATGATTCCCAAGGTACTATAGTACATTCTACATGGTGTGAATAGATGTTTTGATGTTGAACACCATACAAATTATTTTCGTCAAAGGCTAGTGATGTCAACCTGTCGCTCGAAGCGAGAAATTTTCCATTCAAGGGTGTTTCGAATTCAACTTCCTCACTAATGTGCTTATGTAGACAAGAAGTGACTCATCGCAGGAGGACCTTGATGTATCCCCCATCAACGACATGAAAAGAGTGTAATGATTTTGAAGAAAAAATGTGACTGACGACACAATGTTCAGGAATGGTGGTCATGAAAATGAAGTTTTATGAGTATTGCAAAGGATGAAATTTACTGAGTGACTTTTGTTGAACATGTCAGTGACACTAAATGAATTGGGATCATTGACCAAAAACAAAAGTTATGGATGGTGTGATAGACCATAGGTATGATAACCATCATGCAGATAACCCAACCCAAATAGCCACAGAGATGAAGTGAAAGTGTCATCTTCAAGAGAGACTTGCTACCATAAAGTCATTTATCCGTTTTCCCATTTTCACCAATCATTTTTGACGAGTACCTCTTTATCTTTTTAATAATCTTGAGGAGGATAACATATTCTTGAATTATAGTTCCACCGTTTAGGTGAATCCATCGCCATGTGATATTTTAACGAGTCCAGCAAAGGTGAAACGTGGTCGTGTCATGATGGACAAGTTTGTTGCTATTTGATGTTTTAACAAGTTTAAGACAGTGATAATTCAATATTTTTCATGTTTAGAGAGTTTGAAAGGGACGAAAAGGAAACTCCAAAAGTTCTTTTTCATAAATTTGTCTCTCAAGTCCGAAAAAGCGTAAAATAATACAAGAGAGAACATATTGACCATGTTCGATCAACGTATTCATTTTATCTTAGTTCGAAAAAGGGTTAACCTTATATTAGGTAGATGTTGTTTCGAATCCATTTATGAGCTGAAAAGGACAAGTGCCCAGTAATATTCTCAAGTTTAAATAGTGGTTAAAGAGATTGAAAGCAGACCCCCTATTTTTATTTTATTTTAACGACTCAAAAAGCAAAATACTCAACAATCTTTTAATTTTTTACGAGTCAGAAAAGAGCTTAAAGGTGACTCGTCTTAGAGGATTGAGTAGTATAAAGAATAGAAACTAGTTCTGGTGATGTTGGAACCTATAAAAACATGTTGATTTATGTGAATACACTGGCTAATAAGACCACTCATTGTAACTCATCTTCAAAAAAGCATAAAACAACGAAGTAAAATCGTATGATTGGCCAAGTAGATAGTGACGATGGAAGGAGAAAAACCATGGATCGTCTGATGAAAGAGGGTGATAAAATGGAAATCATGAGGGTTAATATGAATATGGGTTCATTTTTACACAATCTTGAGCCATAGGGAACTATGCTTGGATTCAGTTTCATGTTTACACAAGCTTGAAATGAAAAACTATACTTGGATTCAGTTTCATTTTCACACAAACTCGG
Organism: Pinus taeda; assembly: GCA_000404065.3. Lineage (NCBI taxonomy): Eukaryota > Viridiplantae > Streptophyta > Pinopsida > Pinales > Pinaceae > Pinus > Pinus taeda. The sequence goes on along the minus strand of APFE030911237.1, from coordinate 46,158 downwards.
TTCATTTTTACACAAGCTTGAACCATGAAAAAACTATGCTGGAGATTGGTTTACATGCCCCCAATATGATGACTCGATTCTAGGTGCATGCCCCCCAAGCTTCATTACATTCACCTAAGTAGACTACTCATGGCTATCATGTGGATGGAAAGAAGGTTCATTTACAAGATCAAGTGAAAGACTTGACTGGGATTTTACGAGATTTAATCAAAATAGAGCTCATAGGATGAGATAAGAGTTGGGCATCCTTCTAGAATGCTATAGAATTAAGTAATATTCTGAGAATCCTATGTCAATTTCTCTCATCCTCGCCTAGCATGCACTAAAGTGGGCCTAAGTGCTCTACAACACATGTCTGAATGGGCCTACCTGCTATGCAGAGCCATTTCCCGTGACCAAGACCGCATTGGTGTCCCAAAGAGGCATTTCAGAAGAATTTCAAACTAGGAAACTTTCATGGATGAAAAAATTCAATATGATGACTTGTTTAGGGCATGTAGTAACTGAAATTAGTGTTTGATGGGCCGTATTTGTAGTGATCTGATTGTGGGGAGTGATGTGCCCAAATAGACCTGTAAGAGATATCAATCATAATTGTACTCAAGGGTTATTGTGCTAACTGGCATCCTCAGAATGTATGTTATATGAGGTTCTAATGAGACACACACGAGAAACAAAGGTAGATGTGATCACAGGGAGGTCTCTTGGATAAGTTCCAAGGAGAGAAGAATTATTGAAGATTACTAGGCTAAACTCATTTAATGCAAGGACCAATTATTTTTGGGACCCAACTAAGGGTAATACATCGTGAGGTGATGAATTCTCATATCATAATGTGTTAATTAGTTCAAAGTAATAATATTTTCTATGTGGGAATCTATTGGTGTGAAAACATTATGATGCCACAACCTTTATGACATACATGTAACTTCAACCACGACATTTCAAAGGAGTCGAACACATAATAATGGGTGGTAATCATATGCCCTCAATCACATGGATGAATTAGTGAGTTCCAAGGATCTTCATTTTTGACAAACTAACTTCAACATAATATATGTTGATTCCCCCTCATCAATTATGCATCAATGAATAGTGACATTTCAAACGGTCTATAATATTTGAAATACCAATGGATGGTAATCCTCATTCTAATTAGTCCAAGTCAAATGTGATTAATCATGTATATGAGTTATTAATAATGCATGTTGTTGCCCTGATTGTATAGGCACTACAAAAACCACTCAAGGTGGGGATTGTGACTCTAATCCCCTCCCACTTCGTTCTAGTTATTTCCTAATAAGAGGCTATGCGGGGTAGTCCCTATGGAATGAGGTGAAGGAAAGCAAGTTGGAGACCAACTTGCTTGGTAGACATGGATGAGTGGTCTTGTTACTTGGTAAATTTTAACAAGATTAATGATTATATTAGATTTTAAGTATGAGAGGAGTGCTTTAATGGTGCCACAATTCTTTCTTATGGTAAATTGAAACCAAGTTACCTGATGGACACTCAGTGCTTAAGTGATTAACTAACCTATATGACATGAAATTTGTAGGATATATGTGAGATGAAGCGATCTTGGTTTATTTTAATTATATGCCTAATCTAAGTATGGCCTTCTCTTAACTATTTTGAAGTTGGCCTCCAAAGTAGGTTGTGGGAAGGAGGCCAACAGGAAGGAGGCTAGGACCTCATTAATGATACCTTTTATCGTGTTCCTATCATCTGATGCCTTCAGTGCTACAAAGGATTTGGCTCTGACAAATGAAAGGTCACTGTGTCAACCACCAAAGAGTTGTCAAGCCCTCAAGCTAGGTGAGAGGGGTTGCCCTAGATATTTATCAGCCTAACTTATGTTAGGTGGTAATTTTTAATGCAAGCTAGATCTAGGATGGTTATGCAAGACATTATGAGTGATATTATCTTGATTTAAGACTACTTGTGTTACTTAAGTACTTAGTGTGAATTAATTTATAGCCAGAGTGCTTAACAAAGATGAGATGACAATATTGAACAAGGTAAATTTCTTTAGAGACACAAGCGAAAAACCTCAAAAAATTCTCACAAGATGTAAAATGTCAAAATTTCAACAATGTTCGATACCACTTGAAGATAAATCAATGACCATTCAAGAGAGCCAAATGAAAGCTTATATGCCAAGACATAGAGTGATTACCAACTACAAACATGCCAATTAGATTCCAATTATGAGAAGATGAGATCTAGAGCATAAATGTAGGAGTTCTTTAGGTGCCATGTTCAAGACATTTCATAAACTTAGAGTAAACCACACAAGAGTCAAATAAGTAGTAGTAGTTCATAAAATTTAAGTGCTTATTAGTACTATTACAACAGTATGAAATTCACTATAAATCATAATGTTTTTCCCAACACATGAAGTACAAAAATTCCCAATGACCAACATAAGTAAACTTGTGTGTCTAGCTTACTTTATGATGATGTATTCAATGATGTTTCAGATATGTAATGAGTTATTAGAACAATAAATTGGCCCACACATCAACAAGGTAGAGATGTGAGGACCAATGACCAATATAGCCAAAAATTGTAAAATTCACCCAACTTGAATTCTTTTTCTCTTTAGGGTTTTTAGAGGTTGGGATTCGTAAAATTTTAGATCTGATATATTTACCACAATAGTGAATAATTGACAGTTCAACAAGCTAATGAAGTTACATTCAATGCCAAAATTACTTAGAAATAGGAAAATTAATGAGAAAATAAAAAAATTCAATTTTTAGACATTTACTAAGTGTATGCTTCAGAAATTATAGATCTGAAAACCTTAGTTATGGAGTAAACTACAACAAGCATAAAAACTAGATCTAGGCTACATCTAGGGTGCCCATTTGGTCAAAATTCATGAAAATGAAAAAATTGCAATTTTAAACAATTTTGACACTGTAGCATGTGATTTTAGGGAATAATTATTTTTTATTTAAATGTTGTAATCAAATAGATATAAATCTAGGGTTTAGAGATCAAACCTTAGGCCTCAAGCCTTGAAGAACCACTTGCTCAAGTGGCCCAAAAATATTGGATGAAGATGCCACTTGAAAATTAGAATTTTGGAAACCTTAAACATACTAAACCACCAAGGAATGAGACTTAAAAAATTCAAAATAGGGTTTATGGTAGATTAGGGTAGAAAAGTACTAAGGAAGGGCAATGCTAGGCTAAGGATGGCTAACGTTGGGGGATAAAGAGGCCAGGAAGGAAGATCGTGGGATAAAATGGCAAGAGAAAGCCAAAAAAGGTCAATGTTGGAGGCAGAAGAGATTCAAGGGCCTGAAGTTGGGGCAAAGGAGGTTTACCAAGGAGGAAACTAAGGGTTTGATGGGAAAAACTCTCATAGTAATCCTAGAAGGCTATTGTCTAGGGTGAAGGAGGGAGGTTGAGGCCTCTTAGGGCAATGACTTGGCCTAAAAACCATAATACTCATGACGCATGACGAAATAGGGAAGGTCGAGGACCTTAAAGGCTATGGAAAACCCTAAAAGGGCTTAAAAGTATGACGTTGGGGACTCTAGGGGTGATGTTGTCCAAGAGAAGGCTAGCACTTGGCTTGTAGGGGCCTAATCTGGTCCGCAGGAGACCAAAAACTAACACCCTTATCTCAAAAGAATATTTCCTTCTTCCAATCTTAATTTTGCCACAAAATCTTCACTGAATAGCCTTGCAAAAATGTTTAAACACTAGATCTTATCCTCAAGGTCCTAGATCTAGCTCTTCTACCACTTGATCCAACCTGTAAAAATTAACATAAAACACCCATACCCCAAACATATACAAAATACTAAAAGTCTCCAAAAACCAAGCTAGAAGAAATAATTTACAAGTTAGATCTACAAAACTATTTACAAGATTTATAAATATACACACGTTTTAAAATTTTTAAATTTTTGAGAAAATTATTTTGATGGAGTTTTTTTTTCCTTTGATGAATATCTAAAAACACTTTAGAAACCCCAATGTATACTATAGCATTAGTGATATTTAATCCACCATATAAATACTAGGAATCCGAGCAACATTGATTCTTGCCCAAGTTTATGAACTTGGAGGCCAAGGATTGAAGTACCTACACGCACTATGAATTTATCTGAAAAAATAATTTGTTAGATCACATGGGGAACCAAACCACTTTTAGCCCAAAACTATCAATAGTATGGTTTTATCCCCCTCTAATGAAAATACAAATCTTACCAATATTCAACACAACATAGAATTGTATGTAATCAACACATACCACAAATGAATAAGAAATAACGCCTTGAATTATGCCCCAAAGTATATATTATGTTTGAAAAAATAATTCCCAGTGGGACAATAGTTACAAAACTCCCCCAACAGAAATTTTCTAGTGAGATATCAAGATGCTAGAGACTCAAATGACTCTCTAATTTATAGATTTATCCTCCAAGTGGAAGAATAATGACTAGTTTCTCTGATCTTCGTCAAACTAATCTTGGACATTGACAAACACTTCAAGATCTTTTACTCTTGGCCCTTCATTTTTTCTTTTTGAGAAAATTTTGAATTCATCATCTAATTCCATTTTTATTACCTCAATATTAACTATTTTGAGCTCATTTCCTAAAAACAATTACTTTCACTTAATCACCAAGGTCCAATGTCTAAGTTTTCTTGAAATATACAATATTCCCTTGGTGGAGGACCTTTAAAAATGTATTCCTTTGGGACCCACGAATTTTTCCACTTGGAAAATTATTTTTCCCAAGACAATTTTGATTTTGACTTTAATAATTAATTTTTTAGCTTAGGATTTAGTTTTATTTTGTTAGAAAAATCAATCAATTTACATGAGGGGATTTAATTAATTTTCGACCCTCTAACACATAAGATTTTACATTTACAACCCTCAAAGGGGGAATACACATTTGGCTTACACCCACAAGACATAACCCTTAGGCAACACAATATTATCTAGTGGACGAAGTGATTTTTAATAAAATAATTAAACCAACTAGCTTAAATTCTTCCCAAATGTCTTCTATATCAGACTTGACTAAAAACAATATGAATCACCTAATATTCTCACAATAAATTTCACCCTAGTTTTGGGATTTAATTTGGATGGAAAAAGATCTTCTCATTCGTCATGTCTAGAAACACATGTAATGCATGAGGTTAAAGCCTCCTAGGATGAAATTCGTCATCAAAATTATAGGCTTACCTAGGTTGTTACAAATACTCCAGGTCTTACTAGGATCATTTACATCATATAACTTGCAAAGTGGTTTACATTGAATTTTAAAATGGGTATAGATGGCCCCATCATGTTCAAAAAATCAGACATTTTTGCATCCCTGGAACTTTGACAAAATGTGTGCAACATCTAGCTACATATGGGGACATTTTTTTATTTTTGGAAATAACATGAGAACCCCAAAAACTTGCAGCCAAGAAAACATAATTCCATTAAATTTATATCCCTTCATTATTAAAATCATCATGTATATATAGAAAATACTGCTGGAATAGAAAATATACTCTAACAAACTGAAACACAAAACAAAATATAAATACGTGAAATAAAACTATCTAACGATGTGAAATAAAAAGGAGTAAGCTGAAAGATATTATAAACAATTATTCCCTCTGGAATCAGATGCCATTGATGAGGTGTGATCTCGAGAATCTATCGAGTGCTTAGTAGATCAATAGGTTGCTTCTCATACGTCCCATGCTAAAATTTGACCCTCTTAGGATAATGTCACTACTCATCATTGTTTTGCATATTTATGTCAATCTAGAATATTCCCATATTTTTTCTTGGCAGAGGGGGTGGGTGTGTTATGTGGAATTTTTCATCTATGGATAAACACAATTTCCCTAGCTGGGTAGCTACACCTAGAACAACATATTTAAAGTGCTTAACCTTTTCCTATTGAAGGTAAATAAGACAAGGGACCTACTTGTTATATTTCACTTTCCCTTTCTCTCCTTTGTTTGGATTCCGTCGCTCCTTCTTGAACATAAGACAAAAACCAATCAAAGTAAGAGATCTATCTACTATAAGAAAAATGAATTGAAAGAATTTACACATATAATCATCATACATAAATATGAGAATATGGGAAAAGGTGTAAACAATTGTATTAATTAGAAGGAAGAATTACAACCATGAACTCCGATCCATTGTCACTGTTCCAGCTTGGGTTCCAGCCAATATCACATTGAAATCACAACACTTTGGCAGCATAATAATTCTTTCTTACAATCTCAAACCTCATACCAATAGTATCTCCTTACAAATTCTCAAAGTCCAGCCCGTGATCACTTAGATGAATGCTCAATTTATAGAAAAATGATGGTGGTTTGGTCATAAATAACGGTATTGAATGGCCTTCCAAACTTAGAGTTAGTTTCCATGGAGGAAGGGATGAGAGGATAGGAGGTTACTTAACTCATTACCTATCCATTCCCTATCCAATTTCTAGCTCATAGGAGATGATAAGTGTGGGAATATTCTAGATGGCTCCAGAAGATAAGAATATTCCCACAACCCTATGATGATTTCGCTCAATCTTGCCTAGCGTAGGTGAAACTGGGCCTAAGTTCGCTGGGAAGAACCCTCACTTGGGCCTACTTGCACTGAAGCACACTTACCCCTATCCAAGGTTGCATTGGCCCCTCAAGGAGGCATTTCTAGAGTGCTTCAGGCTACGAAACTCTCAGGGAAGGAGGAATTCATAGTGTTGACTTATCTAGGGCATGTAGCAATTGAATTAGGGTTTGATGAGCCTTAATAGTGGTAATCTGAATGATGGGAGTGATGTGCCCAAATGGATCTATAGTAGCTTCCCCCTAAAGTATGAAGTCGAAAATGTTAATGTCAAGTGATATGCCTTACGATGTGATGAGGAGATTCCAAAGTGGATGGTGACTTGCATCGATTACAATACATAATATCATGATATTTTGATTTTTTATCGTGAATTGCTGAGGGAAGGAATTCCCATGCTCACCATATAAACTTTCATTACAAGTACATGGATAGTCATCTACAGATATAGACCCATGATAGGATAACCATCATTATAAATCCATTGTATGAATGATTTGGTACTTTCCTGAAAATGTAGCTTGGATGGATGAAACTAGATCCAGGTTCTGTTATCTAATTTAATTGTTTGCTCTAGTATGAGTCAAACCATGTGAAATATGATCTGAAGTTGAAAATTCAGACACGCCATCTAATTATGAGCCAATTATGTCAGTTGTTAATAAATGCGAGAGAAATCACCAATAATGATAATGATCCTCAAGTTATTGTAGTACATTATGCATGGTGCGAATGGATGTTTTGATGTTGAACACCATACAAAGTCTTTCGGTCAACGACAATGATGTCAACCTATCATGGGAAGCGAGAAACTTGTGATTGATGTATGCAAGGCTAAAGGTAGTAGAAGGGTGTTTCTAATTCCACTTCTTGGATAATGTGCTCATGTCGACAAGAAGCAACTCATCGCAGGAGGGCCTTGATGTATCCCACATCAATGACATGAAACTAGTGCAATGATTTTGGAGACGGAATGTGATGGATGACACAAGGTTCAATAATGGAAGTTATGAAAATGAAGGTTTACGAGTATTGCAAAGGATGAATTTAAACTAAGTGAGTTCTCTTGAACATGTCGGTGACACTGAATGGATTGGTAGCATTGACATAAAACCAAAGTAATGGATGGTATGATGGACCAAGATATGATGACCATCAAGCAGATTACCCAACCCAAATAGTCACAGTGATGAAGTGAAAGTGTCATGTTCAAGGGTGACCTCCTGCCATAAATTGGTTTACCCCTTTTTCCATTTTCCCCAATCATTACTAACCAGTACCTCTTTATTTTTATCAAGCTTGAGGAGGATAAGATATGCCTATTGTATAATTCCACTCTTTAGGTGAATCCCTCACTATGTGATGTTTTCACGAGTCTAGCGAAGCTGAAACTTGGTCTTGTCATGATGGACATGTTTATTTCTATTTGATGTTTTAACGAGTTTAACAACAATGATAACTCGGTCCTTTTCATGTTTAGAGAGTTTGAAAAGGGACAAAAAGAAAACTCCACAAGTTATTTTTTGTATATTTGTCTCTCAAGTCCAAAAAGGTGTAAAACAATATAAGAGACAACCTACTAACCATGTTCGATCAACATGTTCCTTTTTCATAAATAATCTATCTTAGTCCATAAAAGGGTTAAAATTATACTGAGTAGATGTCATTTCGAATATTTTAATGAGATAAAAAGGAGAAGTGCTCAGAAATATTTTCATATTTCGAGAGTCTGAAAAGAGCCTAAAGAGGAGTCCAAGGGGGTTCCTTTTTCTATTTTTAACAAAGCTCAAAAAAGATATAAATGCATACTTTGTGGTGAAAGTTGAATTCATGATCATTCATGTCAAATTTTGTAAATCAACTGTAAATCTGTTCAAAGAAACACCAAATGGATTAAACATACTTATTTCATTGGTAAAAACAGTTGAATCATAAACTTTTCTCATTTAATTATCATGAAATAAACATGAAAACAATAATTTACCATGTTATTTCAACCATTTGATATTTACCATTCAGTTTGTGCTCTGACCCTGTTTTATACCTAAATCTTCAGTAGCTGATTGCGAGATATTCTGTGGACCATTTATCATGTAGTCCAGACCAGGTAGGAGATATACCACTCCTCTTTCTTTCATATCATTATTTTATAGTTTCATGCAAGTTTTTAGGGTTTTTAGGGCCTCTCGTGCTAGAAAATTTATCCCTTGGATCAGCGCAGGCTTCCATGTCAAAACCTACGCTAGGGAGTACCTAGATAGAAGGTTAGCTACACTGTAGTGGAGTGTATCCTTTCCTGGGCTATGTTGGGTTAGTTTTACAAACTTGTTTCACCTATTTTGCCCAAAATTTCTTTAGTTTTTGCATGAAATGGACCCTAACTAAGCTTATGGTTTGATTTCAGTATTTCATCAAAAAATAATGTTTATTACTTTGCAAGAAAGAGAGCATGAAGAACAAAACATGATTTCCCTAAATAATCTGGGTACAGTTGAGGCCCTCATGAACTTTCGGTTGCACAAATACTTCAGGTTGTCTGGAATGAGGCAAAAATCATAACTATTGTAGTTCTTAGTTCATGCATGGTATCCAATGGATCAGGCTTTTCACATAAGGAAAGACGTTTTCCCTATTATGATCGATGATGTTTATTTTCATACAGGGTTGTCAAGACGTGGTGCCCCCGTATCTCTTTCAAGTTCTTCAAGTGGAGTGGAATTAGTGAGGGACTATGTTCGACAATTCTGTTAGCTAGGTACACAACCTAACATGGATAGAAAGATAGTCATGAAAGATATTCATGATTTTGCTTTGAGAACAATCCTTTTCACCATCGCAAATTTCGCAGGCAGTGTGACACTTCATCTGCTGAACAAATCATACATGCAGTATGCACTTGAGTGTCTTGAGCCAACTTTATTCAACTGGTGTGAGGGAATACTTTCTTCACTAAAAGAATAGTTAAAAAAGGTAAAGAGAAGTAAGACTAAGAATTTTAGCTATGTATCATTGTTAATTTCTTTTACCTTAGAGAGAATTCCAAATAATGCAACCTCATCATGTAACATTGGGTGTAGTTGGTCCTAGAGATCCACGGATGGAGAGGTGGGTTGAATTGATGGCTAGACATGATGGTCAGTCATTGATTACATTTGCTACTGCATTTTTCAGCTGGCTTGATCGACAACACATTGTCATCGAGGATCATCCTACACATAGATGGATTTTCATGGAGATCCACAGTTGAGTTTACGAGTGGCCGCTCAATGGGGTGTTATAGGTAACTTGTTTTTTGACCAAATGTTTTTTTATTTTTAAGTTTCTACTGCATGCATATGTTGGTACTGTTCGACCTATGAGACACAAATAGGAGGCAGGTGGACCAACGCGGAGAAATGTTAGGAGAGAAATTCTCCAGAATTTGGATTTGGCCAAGACACTCTCGCAGTTGCAGGATCATGTAGAGGAATTAACCCTCAGTATTCAGAGTGTCCAGATCAAGGAGTTACCTATGAGGCTATAGTGCCATATTGTTGATGTTCCTAGCTATTGGATGTGGCTCTTGTGCATGATAGGTCAAGTTGTGACCTGTTATCATGAGCATCACTAGGTCTACTTAGGATGATTTTTGCATGCATTTTTAGTTTTTAGGTTAGATGACCAAACATGTCTTGGACACAAATTTTGTAAAAACTTTTAAAACATCTATCTATTTTACTTTCAGAGTTTATATATATATGGTTATGTGCAATCCTATTCAACTAGTGATGTGAATTGAAAATTTACTTTTACATGTGTTGCAAATGTCTGTTTAACACATAGTTTGCTAATGAATTGATTAGTGTGTTAAAGTTTCTGGAAATATGTTGATATTGAACGTACTGAAAATTTCTTTCCAAAATACAAACTCTACAGAACATATGAATAATTGTTGGGTTTCAGATAGTATGAACATTTGTTAGTTGAATTACGACGAGTTGTGAGTCCAGCCTAATGATGATTCAGAAAATGCCAAGTGAAATGGAATCAGAGAGAAGTTGGGTCAACGCACTATACTCAGCAATATTGTTCATAGAACGATCGATACAAATCCCTTGAAAACTCACTAACTCACGACTTGGAGAGAAAATGTGCCATGTTCCAGAAGATAAGTTATGAGTACTATGACTATCACCATCGGCGTAACCAGCAAATGGTTCCGAAGATTCTGACATCTACAACAAATGCAAAGAAGATTACTTAACCACATAAAAACTCTAAAAGTCACACTAACACACACACATGCAATTAAAGCGTATGTACAGTGATTTTACGACACTCAATTAAGCATAGTAATGTTTTAGATACAACCCTTTTTGGGGCAATGATAATGGAATTCCATCATAATCCACCAACTTGGAGGCACCTTTTTCCAAAACACGCTTGACAATGTAAGGACCCATCTGTTTAGGGACAAAGGTCACCTAGGGTCCTGGGTGAATACCCTAGTAACGTGGGGGTTATCTATAAAGAAAAACAAGCATTCCATACAACCATGATACTAATATAAACAAGCTACATGAAGAGATGTGCACTTGGGGATCCTTCGTTTGGGTAGATCCAGCCAGGGACCAAACCCTCTCAAAGTTCCTTTAGATCCTTCAACCTGCAAGGCAATCAATTGAAGGAAGCATAGCAGTACATGGACCAAGCATCATAAGAAAATCAACTTCATAGCATATTAAAAAGTAGTTAGTTATACAATTGAAACAACCACTCATATGTAAATCATAACATTGATCTCATAAGCATGAAGAAGATTAATATCAAGAACAAGACAAGTGTTTCTTTTATTATATATAACTAAAATACCGTAAGAAATGATTTCACCTTAGTCTTCCTTTCGCAGGCTCCAAGTGGAACCACCCTCTGGATTTGTCCAATCTCAAGCCTTCAATAAACTCCTTCCATGGCTCACTCAAGGATATCTCAATCAATGGAGAGACATAATAAATCAAGGAAACAAGGGTTTCCTGTAATGGGGGAAGTTCCAGAAGCACAAGGATCTTCATACCTGATTAGGGATAATCTCAGGAAAACTCACTCTGCTGGGATTATCCCTGATCAAATCTGAAGATCCTTGTGCTTCCAACACTTTCCCCATTACAGGAAACCCTTGTTTCCTTGAGTTATGATGTCTCTCCATTGATTGAGATATCCTTGAGTGAGCCATGGAGGGTGTTTGTTGAAGGCTTGAGATTGGATGAATCCCAAGGATGGTTCCGCTTGGATCATGTGAAAGGAAGACTTAGGTGAAATCATTCCTTACTGTATTTTAGTTATCTATAATAAAAGAAACACTTGTCTTGTTCCTGATATTAATATTCTTCATGCTTATGTGATCAATGTTATGATTTGCATATGAATGGTTGTTTCAATTATATAACTAACTACTTTTCAATATGCTATGAAGTTGATTTTCTTATGATGCTTGGTCCATGTATTGCTATGCTTCCTTGAATTGATTGCCTTGCAGGTTGAAGGATCAGAAGGAACTCTGAGAGGGTTTGGACCTTGGCTGGATCTATCCAAATGAAGGACACCCAAGTGCACTTCGCTTTCCGTAGTTTGATTTTATTAGTATCATGGCAGTATGGAATGCTTGTTTTTTCTTTATAGATAACCCCTACTCCACTAGGGTATTGACCCAAGACCCTTCGGGACCTTTGTCCCTAAACACCATCCACAATGGTTCAAATTTCCCTGCTCCTAGTTTATCGGCTTCGTGGTCATAAAACATGACTAAGTTTCCTTCTGATAAGATGCAAGGCTTGACATTTATGTTGTATTGTGTCTTGATTCATTTCTTATATGCTTAATTAGCCAATGGAGCTTCACAATGGGTTTCATCAAGATTGATGAGTTCTAATAAACGTGCTTCTTCATCAGAAGTGATGGGTTTGAGAGATGAAATTTCACATTGTATCGGCTAGATTGCCTCGAGACCATACACCAATGGAAACGGTGTGAACCCAATTGCATTTCTCACTAAGGTTCAATATGCCCACAAGGCATAGTACAGGATTAAATGCCAATTTTGTTTATGAACCTCTATCATTCTTTAAAGCCTTTAGTTCAAGACTCTGTTGATGGTCTCAACTTTTCCATTATCTTGTTAATAATAAGGAGTAGAAATATCATGCAAAAGCCCTAACTTGGCAGTTAACTCACTCATCAAGTGATTGCAAAAATCTAACCCGTGATCTGTAACTATAGCCTGTGGTACACCAAACCGGGCAACCACATGGTTGAAAAATAAAAGTGCAAACATCTCACCATTGTTGTTTAATGTTGGCATCACCTCAACCCATTTTTGAAATAGTCAATGATGACTATAATGTACCCATGCCCCCCGGCCGAGGTGGGGTTACATGTCATCAAGTCAGTTCCCCATTTTTCGAATAACCCAATAGCGATGACAAGATGCAATGGTGTAGGTGGTAATCTAGCTTTACAGTCATATACCTGGCATGCATGATAGCTTTTGACGGCAATAGTGCAATATTTGAATATGGAAGGCCAGAAGTAACCAGGAAGGAGAATTCTTCATGTGGTAGCATAACCAAATAACTTTCAACCACAATCACTTGTGTTATCACTCAGGTTGTTCCCTGGCTCCAGGAGGGAATACGACTGAGGTAACCACTAACCAATCTTTCAACTGCAGATCTTAGCCAATCTGCAACCAGAGAGGGATTTCTCTTTGTGATTTAGATTTGTTTGTTTGTATATTAGGCTAGTTATGAAACACAAGTTTTGTTTAGTGTTTGGAAGATGACATTCAATAGAACAAGGTAGTAAGTTGAGAGAATTTCAGACCATTAGGTTGATGGAGTCTAATGTAGTAAATTTTGCGTCGGAGTTTCTTTGGGAATGGAAGATTGCAGAGCAGGATAGTTGAACATAGAACAATATTTCAATCTGAAAGTAAGATGGAATGGAGTTAAGGAATGAAAGGAAGTCAAGAATCTTTCATTATGTTAACATAGGGAAATTGTGTAAACATTAACAGGGAGAAATTAAGAATTCATTGTTGATGTTTAATATATAAGAACGAATGAGACAAGAGAACTTAAGAATTCTTTCCTATGATGGTCCTGTAGAAAACATAGAAAACTACAGGAACTGAACACAGAGTACATACAGTAAATTCTGTGTTATCCTTTTTCCCTGTAACTTAGAACATGGTAATGATATGATAAATAAATTATAAATACAGTAAATCAAGAGTAAGGGAAACTTATTGATCCATGCATCAACACAAGAATTCTGCAACACCTCCTTTAGCCATTGAATCCACAACTAGCAAGTTCACCAACAAAGCATTCCAACAATTTTTATTTCTGAAGAGTTCTCAAAAACATACAGCACAGGTCCAGAATGATATTCACCAGCCAACAATAATACATCTCTTTAGCAAGTATTTATAGGAGTTTACAAACTATCCCGTAGGGAAATATCTCGACATAAATTTATCCATCTACTCTGACAGAAACAATAACTAATGTGGAAAAAACTGTGCAGTAATAACTGAGGAGATAACTATGTTGTGCTGGATGTTGTAGGTGTCCTGTTTGTTGTTGACCTTTTGACTCTGATAGTCGGTTGATGACCGCTTTCCTGAAGTGTTGTCCTGTTGTTCTGTCCTTTGCCACCTGTGTCTGATCCTGTTTTATATTTTGGCGCAAATCTTCTTCCTCAGCTGATTTGATTTCTCCAGATATCACCTTTTAATTCGAAATGCTAATAATTTTACAAAATGGAGAGCTGAACTTATTTTGGTAAAACCTCTAGCATGCTCTGCCACCACTGATCCGTTGGTAATTGATGCTTTCTCATTTTGATCAGTGTCTCATCAACTTCAGTGTGCCTGTAATAGTTTGGCTGAAAATCAAAAAGATGTGCCACCTCATGCTCAATGAAGAACAAACCTTCCAGTTTGTCATACAAACTTTTCCCTGTGGGAGGGACTGTCTCTTTTGTGTTGCTTGATAATGCTATAATCTGATTTTGCACATAGGTATTTAGCCTATGAGCACACTGTTCTTGCTTTAACAGTTTCCCACTGCTAGTAACCAAGCTAGGCAAACCTTTGCATTGTAACAATGAAAATTTATGTTTGAAGGCTTCAACCTCTGCCTGCATTTGCTGGCATTTTATTTCCCCTATCTAAACAAAATTTCTCATCGTTAGTACCTTCTTGACTCTTAAAATAGTCTCTGTCCTGTTGTGAATGTCCAAAGATGCTAGCTGCTCACTGGTATGAGTGTTCAAGAAGTGAATCATTTGATTGGCTTGCTCAGGTTTGTTGGCCAATAATACTCTGGCCTTTTGAGTTTCATACTGAGCCAACCCTATCAACTCTACCTGATAAAAAATGATTTGTATTGCTATCCACTAATCAGTAATAGCCTGGCTGATTTTGTCCCACAAAATAGTTTTTATTTCTGTCAGGGTTCTGTCAAGAGTTAGATCCTTCTCCAAGGCCTTTATTTTTTCTCTAGGGCCTTTACTTCCCTGGTCTTCTCTGCAACAGTCATCTTTGATTTGTCATAACTAACCTTAGTTTTGGCTAGTTTTTCCTTGGTCTCCTTGAGCTCTACCATCTAGGTCTCCAAGGCCTTTATCTCTTTCATCATTTCCTCCATGCTTAAACTGGCCTCTTGCAATGCACTTGCTGTTGAAGTTGAAGCACCTGTTACTGAAGCTGGATCCAGGGGAGGCAATGGTGTAGTGACTGCTGGAGGAGGAGCTATGATAATTGGAGCTTTTTGGGATTGTTGAGAGGCCAACTTTGGTTGTTTCCCTTGTAGAGCCTCTTCCAATGATTTTTCTGTGTCCAACAGTCTTTGGTTCATCCTCATGAGCAGGCTGACCACATCCTGTTATTCCTTTTGTTGTGCCACCTCTGTAGTTTGAGGATGTATGGTAGCTGGCAGCTTCAGTTGTCTTCTCATAGTTGCTATGTCCTCCTCCTTTTTCCTTATTAAGGCCTGAGCGCCTTTGGGATCCTTGGTTTCATGTCCCAACTCTATAATGATTTCTTCCAAGGATTTTATCCTATTATCCTTGGCCAATGAGGAGGCTTTCTCCAGCTCTAGTTGGGCAAAAGTATCATACAATGAATTTTGTAATCTATGGGCCATTAGAGCCTTATCTGCTAAGGTGGAGTATACCATTTCTCCAGCCTGTTTATGCAACTCAATCTGGTCTATTGGATGGATGTCTTTGGCAAGAACTTCCAGATTGGTTCTGATATAATCTGTAGTTGACTGTGGCTATTGTACAGTAGGTCTGAAGTGACTGAGAGTCATCTTCCCTGCTTGCATGTCATAGGCTGCCATCAACCTTTGCTGATTTGTAGGAGCCATTCTTAACAATTGATTGTAAAGCTGAAACCGCACTGGTTCGTTTCTAGCTTTAATTTCAGTGAATTCTCTTTTGATATCCGAGCCCTGCTGGGTCTGCTACTTGGAGGATGAAACCTCCACACCTAGCTGTCTCTCTTTCTCCTTCTGAAAGGAGCTGGCTGATGTTTCCAAAATAGGAGGGATCTGCTGTTTAGAAGTTCCCTCACCCCTGATATTGCATGTGGTTTCTTCAGTAAATTCCTCCTCAGAATAGGGGTTTAGCCTCTGTCTCTTTTCCCCTTGCTGACCTGTAGATGTCCCTGTGGGTGTATCATCAGGTCTGTCCCTCTTTTTATCTCTTTCTTTGTTGTGAGGGGTTTGGAGCACAGGGACTTCAGGTGCCTTTATTTGGGTTGAAGGGCCTTGTTCTTGACCCTTTTCCTGATTTGTGGATGGTTGCTCTCCCATTGCACTCTGCTATTCTGAATGCTCAATTTCCTTGTCTTTCCCTGCAGGTGGAATGGTTTATTTAGCCGACTATTGTGAAGATGTAGCAGTTGATGTGCTTGCTACAATATGTTGAGGTTGTGTGAAGGGGACCTGTGCAAAATAATCCAGGTCAATTCTTTTCTCATATTCTTTCATTTCTTTTTCTAATCTTTCTTCTTCAGTAAGCTCTTCATCTAATGTGCCCTCTACCCATTCTTGTCAATTAGCATATTGTTCAATGTGAGGGATTGGCTGGTGCACATGTCCTGAAAGCCTGTGTTTGACTCTTCTAAAGATTATGAAATGTTCAGGGTCATATGGTTCCCAAATGAAGCTTTGTTTCAGCATGAGCTCTTCGCTTAGCATCTTGTCTGCATCACTCCATGTTTCTTCCCTTTTATTGAAAACAAAAGGACCCAATTGATGTCTAATTTTGAGCTGTGCTTTCTTGTTTTTTCCATGGAAATGAGTCAAGTCTGCACTACTGAATTGCCTGAAATATTCCAAGGCAGAAAGTCTCATGGGGACATATCTTGGCAGTTTATAGGGAGGCAACTCACAACCGTAAATTTTGATCACTGTGTGGTTTTGGTAGAAGTACCAATCACCAATGTTGTAGCCCCTTGAAAGATGTAAGATTCTTTGCATTTCAGTAGTGAGCCTGCCAGGGGGAGTCATCATCAATAGGAAAGTGGCTGGGTAGATGAACATATCAAAAAACTCATAATATGTGTAGGGAGAGAGGTGGACTTCATGGAAAACTGAGGTCCAGAAGATAACATATCTCCTCTCTCCTTTTGAGTCTAGTTTCTTGAGAGGAACCTTGAAACTATTAGGGTGATAGTACAGCAGCAGATGGTAAACGTAGGAGGTATATTTAAACACTCTTTCTCTCTCCAGCATTATGAATTGCTCATCTATTTTGTTTGCTATGAGAGTGGCATACTCATACATGACAACAGGGGGTTGTCCTGGAGTGAACATGTTCAATAACACAAACACAGTTTCATCCACAAAATCACCGATTTTGCATCCTAGAATGTAGTAAATCATATCTACCAGGAGCCTGCCTGTTTCATTGAATGAGACTTGATGATAGGGTGGAGGATGATTGGCCTGGCACTGTGGCTGCATGAACAACTGACCTACCCTTGATATTTCTGAACTAGAGATCTTTGCACCCTTATCAAGCAGGAGTTTCATTGTAAGAGGAACCAGAGGCTGAGGTGGCTCAAAGTTCAACATTCCATTTATGGATTGAGGATTAATGTAGAACAGTACAGACCCATCTGGAGTGAGGATTGCTCTTTGTGTGGGGTCATAGTTGGCATGACATAGATGAATGAAGTCAGGTAGCACATTGACTGATGGGAGGTAGTAGATGGGCATACTAGTTTCCCATATTCTCAGGATATCAATGCTATTTCTCTGAATGTTTCTGAATTGGCACACAGTTTTGAGGTGAGACTTGAGGCCCATCACGTCCTTGATCTGGAAGTCCCTGTCTACCAAAGGTAACCATTCTAAATCCATGTGTGGCACATTCAAAGGGGCAATGTTGAGAGCCACTGGAGCCTCCATGCTTCAACTGTTTCTGTTTTGATTGTAATATAGGTTTATGAAACAACAGAAAATAGGACTCTGGCTCTCAGGCTTTTGTCATGATATTGGAGACTGAGTTTTATCTAGAACTGACCTCACTGTGTAAAATTTATGGTTAAAAACAAATGTTCCAGAGTCTAGCAGGGTCTTTTAACTGAATTTGCTGGATTGCAAGCTCTGTGAGTAGAATGCAGGGGAAATGGGCTTGAATTTTGACCGAAGGAGTGAAAATTTGCAGAGGGAAGTGGAAGTTGAGGAACCCTTTTTAGTAAATAGGAAAAAACAGAAGATACAGTGCACTGGTTTGGGTACATGACTGAGCTTTTGCTTGTGGATATTGCTGCCTTTGGTGAAATTGACAGTCACAACAGAGTTTACCGAATTGGCTTGGAATGTTGGAAAAACAAGGGAAGAGCGCTCCTCTTACAGGTGATTTGACAAGTTTAATTCAATACTTGGGCAGCTTTGGGGTCTCTTCCGGCGAAAATGGGCTCGAAGTGTGTTTTAATGGCCAATTTGCAAAGGAGGGAAAAGTTTGTAGGTTTTCTTTTGGACAATGGCTCATATAGTGAATTAAAAGGTGGTGATTCACAGACAGGAGCTCATTGTACTTTAAATTCTAGTTCCTCAGTCAATTTTAAATCGAGAAATTTCGAAAAATAGGGTTTACAAGTGAACAATGGGTAAATACCTGTTTAAGAGGCGACTGATACAGATTACAGGTACAACACTGAGCTGGGGGGGCCGAGCTTGCAGGAATGAACTCATCTGGGTGGAAAATTGGAGTTCTAGAGGCGAATGGGTCGTAAGTTGCATGCACGGTCTCCACTAGCACAACAATAAAAATGAACGTAAAACCGTTGTTTTCATGACTTTTAACAAAATTTGGGCTTTTTAGTGCTTTTTGGCACTTTTTTACGATGATGTCATCATGACGTTTTTTTTGTCATGTAGCAGGTACGGAGGATGACGTGCCAGCTGACATGTATGGTGACTAGGAGGGTGACATGGCAGACACGGTGGTGGGAGAAATAGTGTAGGATGATGACGTACCACTGATGGGGCAGTGACGTGGGCGGAAGGACAGAGGGCGGTAAGTGGTTTCCATCGGACCGCCTTTGGTACGGGAGTGGTATCTGTTAGAGCCAGCCTGATGCAATCAAAATGCGCCGGGTGTCCCTGTGTACAACGGCAAAACCGCCGATCGTCGGGTACTAACGTCCTGTCATTGAGGTGCGTCCGATATTGATAAGGATCGTCAGATTTGGGGGAAGCAATTCGATGTTGGACGGGAGGGTGATTTGACAGAGATTTAACAGAGCAACGCGTATGATAAACGTTAATTTTTGTAAGGTTTCGGGTGGGTTTATACTTTGGTTTATTTGGCAACTACGGAGTAGACTCGAGACTTTAATTAACAAAAGGTTAATTGAATGGGTTTATTGTATCGGTAAGGCAGGGTTTGGTTATTTGTTTGACCAGGGGTCTAACAAATCCCACTAGGACACGTGGTAGGCTATCATTGGTCCCAGATGGACCAATGGTTCCCAAGGACTTTTTGAACCATAGCCATATTAGGCGGGGATGGGATATATATAGTTTTTGGGGTTTTTTGCTTTTAATTCATAATAGGGGTAGGGAAACATTAATCTAGGAGTTATATACATAGAGTTAGGGTGTTAATATGCCAAGAGATAGGAAAACGCTAAGTTTATAGAGTAAAACTTAGATTTTTTGATGAGAGGTGGGGGAAATGAGATGATGGTTTTTACACAATAAATGTGGCTTGTGTTTACCAAGCAAAGGCAATGTTTTTCTTAGTACCTTGCAAAATGAAATGGATTAGGACTATTTGAGCAGATCTCAATATCCTTAGGGGATGTTAGTGAAATTTGTGGGGGAAATGGAAGGGGAAATTAGTCATGCTCCATTGAACTTGCAGCCACCTTTCCATAATACTGGTGATAACTACTTTCTGCAACCTCATAATTATCTGCCTACCCAACCTAAACTATCTAAAATTTTTTCTTCCTTTGATTGGGTGCATTTAAGCTAGCAAACCCTGCTTTTCCTTCTTTCCTTTTGACTGCCCTCCTACCTAAATCTATCCTTTTTTCTTCCAAGGGCTCAAATTGAACAGTTGGTCCCTTTGTTTCTCTACCTATATAATCTAGTGATCTGCCAAGCTTGAACTGTTTGAGCAAATCTCATTCTCTATTCTAAAACAAGAAATTTAAACATGAACTAGCTAGGGTTGCACTGTCTGACTATTCATCAACTGTAAGAAAATCAGTAATTGCACTTACTTGTTTGCATGTGTCATCAAGCCACTTTTCCGGTCATCCCTTGGAATTTCTTTTTTTTCTGTTTATCTGAATCTTGATTGTTGATAATATGGAACCTGTGCAGCATGGAAAGGGTGATCATATTTGGTATTTCCACAGTCAATCATGAGAGATGACACCTATTGGTATAGGAACCTAACAACATGAATGGAAATCATTCAAAACTTTCTCGGATTCCTCATGAGTGATGCACCTTTGTAAAATTGTATTGATACCATGACGGTAAAGAGTGTCGCCAATGATTAGATAATATTTTGCTTCATATCAGATACATCGTTGTTGCAAGCAAGAGGTATCAGGTTGGAAATTTTAGGTCTGGAGATAAATCAGTATATCTTCATACCATGGGTCAGATGAAAAAATCAAGAAGAGGGACTCATCTAGAATTAATTGGTCTAAAGTTGAATCAATGGTATTTGAGGGAAGGTCACAAAGAAGCTTGGTGAAAAAAAGAGATTTATTTGATTTGGATTTGATGAATTCAAAATAAAATTCTTGCAAAATGACGATCCATTTTGAGTATTCCCCCCCAACAATTGACGTGACAAAATATATGTCATTGGGTTGCAATCTGAAATGATAGTGGTCTTTCAGAGCAAGATATAGTTGTGAAATCTTTGTACAGCTTAAACAGTAGCCAGAGCTAACTTTTCGACATAAGAGTACTTAACTTTTATATCATTGAGATTATGGCTCAAATAATATATCCTATGTTCAATCCCATCTTCCCCTTGGACTAAAACCATTCCAATAGTTGTATTTGTAGCAACGAGATACATGAAGTAGTCATTTTGATAATTTGGGGATACATTAATGAGGCTTAATCAATGTATCTTTAAGATCATCAAAGGAAGATTGTGCAACCCAATCTGAATAGAAGGGTATCCCCTTTTTAAATAAACGAGTAAATCATTTAGCCATTTTAGCATAATTGGGAATGAACCTCCTTAGAAAGTGAGCCTTCCCTTGGAGTCTCTGTAACTGTAAGAAATTTGAAGGTGGAGGCAAGTCAAGAATTGCCTGAACCTTAAGTGGGCCAAGTCGAATTCCTTATTTAGACACTATGAATCCAAGAAAATGACCAGAACCAACACAAAACACACATTTTTGTGGATTGAGTCATATTTTGTAGTGTCGGCACCGTAAAAATATACCTTTCAAATGCTCTGGGTGATTAGTCCACTTTCGTGAATGAGGAGGGAAATCATCAAGGTATGGTTGAAAAATATGTTTGATATCATGGAAGGCATAATCCATCACCCTCTAAAATTTTTTCCCTATGTTATTTAAATGAAAGGGAGTTTCCTGTAAGCCAATGTGCCCCATGGACAAATAAAAGAAGTTTTAGATTGATCCTCTGGCCGGATATTGATCTGATTATAGCTGGAAAAACAATCCATGAATGAGAATATTTCACATCGGGCACATTCATCAATAATTTGGTCAGTAAAGGGAGTGGGATAATTTTCTTTTGGACAAGCCTGATTAACATCCATATAATCGATGCACACTCGTATTGTCCATTATTTCTTCATGACAGGAACAATATTGGAAACCCAATCAGTAAGAGGAACAGGGTATATGGAACTAGCATGGAAAAGTTTTTCAACTTCTGTTTTAATGGTACCAGCCTTATTTGGATGAACAGGATGGAGGCGTTGTCACACTGGTTTGATATCAGGATACATTTTGACATCATGTTCGACTATAGTAGAGTCAATTCCTAGCATCTCCTCATATGACCATGAAAATATATCTCGGAATTCACAAAATAGAGCACGTAAATATCAATTTCTGATGGAGAACAAGATTTGCCAACATGAATGTTTTCTACAATGTTAGCTTTGGTTGAAATATTGATAGAAATTATTTCTTTGATATTTGACAGGTTTCGCTCGGAATCTATCATATCTATGAAAATATTATGCGAAAGGAAATCAACTGAAGGGTGATTAAGCTCATTTGAAAAATCTTCTATGTCATCTGGAAGA
Organism: Pinus taeda; assembly: GCA_000404065.3. Classification (NCBI taxonomy): domain Eukaryota; kingdom Viridiplantae; phylum Streptophyta; class Pinopsida; order Pinales; family Pinaceae; genus Pinus; species Pinus taeda. The sequence goes on along the minus strand of APFE030911237.1, from coordinate 23,729 downwards.
TGGGAATGATGATGATAATCTTCCCATGTTTCTTCTTTCATCATCATTGATTGGACTATTTTTTCATCAATAGAAAATATATGTGAAGAAGGATCGGAGGAAGTACCTGTTGGGACTCACAATTGACTTATTTTTGACCTTATCTTTTGCCGTATAATTACCCTTTTTGCAGTCATAAGTGAAAGATTTTATTTTATAATGACATATTAACCCCAAGGTATGAAGTAACCTTCCGCACGTCTATGTTTAATTTTTTATTTCATATTCGTGAATATATTTATACTTATCCTTGGAAACGCTGACTAAATTGTCAAATAATTGTCTTAAGCTTGCAGGAGTTATAATGAATAGTTGTTGTAACACTAAAAATAGCAACTACGCAGTTGCTGCAACACCAGAAACAGCAACTACGCAGTTGCTGCAACACCAGAAACAGCAACTACGCAGTTGCTGCAACACCAGCAACAACAATTACCTAAAGCAAGCTATTTTGTAACAGCCATGGACAACAGATGACAGCTATCTAGAGAATTGTGACGTGGCATAATCAAGCGGAAGTCTAAAGAAAAAAGAACATAGTCAGCATGAACAGCATGGGGAAATGGAGAAGGAATATGAAGATCCTGAGAAGACAGTCAAAATTAGTTACCCGCCGTGTAAAAACTAAAGCTCAAGAAAAGGATGTATTATCATACTGTTGTAACAGCACTCTGAATTGCTTATTTTTGACAAAAGGGGTTAACTGAATAGGCTGTAATATTCTATTGTAATAGATGTCTCCTCTATAAAGCGGAGACATCTACATGAAACGAGGGAGGTCGGTGTCTATGGTCAGTCTGTAACTGAGATTCTGAGAACATCAGCAAGTCTGAACTCTATTGTATTTGATCTTTTTGGCAGATGAATATAAAACTGTTTTGAGCACTTAATCCCGTCTTCGTTTTCCTGGGGAATCTTGTGAGAGGGACTGGGCCCACCTTCTTCACAAGATTCACCCCATTTACTTTCCTGTCAAGTGTGTAAGTGTGCAGTAATTTCTTTTCGGTACTCTGTGTGGATTTGATAGCATTACCTCTGGTATTATTTGTTTTACTAGTACTCTGTTTCATTGATCTTTGAGTTTTGTTTCTCACCGGTGAATGAGAGTGCAGTGTGCATCAGTAATTCTGATTACAGGGGCAGGTGCTGAACGTCCCCATCTGGAGGATAGGGCCCTGATCCTCTGCCAACAGAGCGTCCATTATTTTGATTTTCAGATTTGTAGTTTTAATTAATTGTTTTCATTTTAACAAGTACTGTAATGACATAGCGTAAGAATTACGTATACTACAACTTTCGATGCTTTTAGACTTCAAGTACATATAGTACGCAGTGCCTTTGAAATAAAAAGACTTTCCCTGGTCGACAATTAATGTGGTACTTGAATGTTTAATTCATAAACAATTCAACTAGCCAACATTTTGGCGCCGTTGCCGGGGAAGACAACTAAAGAACTCTAAAAGCATTAATGGTTTCTTTGTGAAAATAATAGGTGTATGAGAGGACGCAAGAAACCTAATTTTACAGGCAGCAAAGGAGGAAGGAAGAATTTCATCGACGAAATCATCTCTAAGGCTGAAGCATCACAGAGGACGAGTTCCTGGAGACCCCAGATCCAATACTCCTCACAAACAGACCAGCAGACGGAGGAAGTGATAGGACCTGAGAGGAAGCTGGAAGCACCAGAGTACACCGAGGAACCGGAAGAGGAACTTGAAGAAACAGAAGACACAGAAGACAAGGCAAGCGATTCAGGGAAAATCCCGATGGAGGATAACAGAACAGAAGGGAGAGGGGAAAACTCGCTCTCTACCCTGGAATTCCCTATTGGGGAACTTTTGAGAGGAACGACCCCCATGAAAAATATTCCACTCTCGGCGTTACCCAATTTCCATGGGTTGTCCTCCGAGGATCCAGACGAATTCCTCTTCGAATTCGACATACTGTGCAGAAGCTATGATTACATAAGTCCTAATAAGAAGCTGAAATTGTTTCCAGCAACACTAAAAGGGAACGCATTGAGGTGGTTTATGAGCTTGGGAGCTCAGGAAATCACCACCTGGGACCAAATGAAAGAGGTATTTCTGGCTAAGTATCAAGACTACTGTCGGACAAGAGAAAGAAAGGAAGAATTGTTTAAAATGGTCCAGAAAGAGGACGAGAATTTAGAAGATTTCGTGGAAAGATTACAGTATAATCTGCAGCGGTCTGATCATCCTAATATGAGCAAAGATATTTTGAAGACCATACTGCTAAAAGCGGTAAGAGATGATTGTTTGGACATGCTGAACATGCTTGGAAAAGGGGACATTTCTAAAGAACCCTTTGAGGAAATTATTAAGCTCTGTATGCGGTGTTCAAGGGAGCGGCAGGCAGATCGAAAGGCAGAGATAATGTGTATTCAAGGGTTCAAAAGTCAGCCAGTGGAGGAGCAACAAGAGTAGAGATAGGTAACTTATTAGAAGAATTTAAAACTAAAATGCTAAGTTCTTTTGCTTCACAGATTGACTCTCTACAGGTTAAAAAGAAACAGGCAGAAGAAGAAGCTGCTCTGGCGATTTTTTGTTCAAAATGCAGAGAGAAACATACACTTAGAGAATGCCTGGATAGAATGCCTATATGCACAATCTGCGAGAAGGATCATGAAACACAGCAATGCCCCTCTTTGCCTGGAATCAAAGCAGCACTGCAAACAACTGAAGAGGAAGCTGAAGCGGTGTATCTAATGACTCAGAGGAGGCAATGGCCGTAAAGACAAGGTACGAGCTCTAATACAACATTCAATTGTTGGAATAATAGTTCTCCTTTTTACCCACCCATGAATCAGATGCAATACCCACCCTTCAATGCAATGAACTTTCCACTTATGCAGCAACCTTTTCCAGACCCTACTATGTGGAATCCTTGGGCCCCTCAGCAACCATACTTTAATCAATGGAATCCAAACTGGGCAGCCCAACATATACCTTTTCCTCAACAACAACAATCTCTTTCCTTACCACCTAATAATCCTCCGAATAATCAGACAATGAGACCACAGCTGCCTGTACAACCTAACCCTAACCCGAATAATAAAGCCTTGCAAGTTATTGACATTCAGAGTCAGTCTATTCCTCCCCTGCAGTGTAATGACATCCATCTCCGTTCAGGGAGAATAGTGGAACCTATTATAGATGATATCACGGACTCTGATAAAAAAGAGACTAGAAAAGAGAAATCAGCTAACCATAATACTGGAACAGTAGAAACAACACCCAACAATAATGACCAAACGGTAGACCCACCATTCCCTGAAAGACTAACTCTCACTAAAGTACCTGAACAACCTACCTTCAATCTGTTAGGAGAGTTACATAACTTGTATGTTAAAATCCCATTATTGCAAGCACTAAGGGATGTTCCTATATATGCTAGAACTATTAGAGACATCTGTGTAAAGAAACCTAGAAGGAAGGCTAAAGACCCCCTCACAGTTCATGTGATGGGGGAATTAACTGCCTTAATGACTGAAAAAGATGATCCTGTCAAGTATGGTGACCCTGGTCACCCTACAGTAACAGTCCAGGTAGGAAAAACCTTTATCTCTAAGGTCTTAGTAGACTTAGAAGCTGCAATAAACATCATGACTCCCGAGACAGCTCAATTGCTTCAATTGAAAAATTTTATCAGGGAAACTCCTACTATCTTAGAGCTAGCTGACCGTTCTACGATCAAACCCGAAGGGGTCATTGAATACCTTATAATCTTTGTAGAATCATGGAACTACCCGATTGACTTTGTGGTCTTACAAACCAAAACAAAGTTGGGGGGTCATCCGTTGATTCTAGGGAGACCTTGGTTGGCTACAGCAGATGCTTTCATCAGCTGT
>APFE030911232.1:147085-203936 GCA_000404065.3 Pinus taeda | reverse complement strand
TGCCAGCATACTTTTTTATCTTTTTTTAGTAGAGTGGTATCACAACCAAAGAACATATTGTTATTGCTACACCAACTTTCTTTAATTCCTTTTAATGTCTTGTTCTTAGAGGGGTTTGAGGAGCTCATTCTTAGAAAACAATAAGAATATCATTTATGTAACACCCCCTCCCACATTTACCTAAATTCACTGATTTACAACTAAAAATATGTGAAAAAATTTACTATAATATAATCCAACCTCCTTGAATTACCATTTGGGTTCTGTGCCTTTGGCTTCGGCGTGTTTGATGAAGCCTAAGCTTGTTGACTTCACTAGTATAAAACACTGATTTTTATTTTGAAACTTTTATGTTTTAAGTTTTGGATGGAGATGTCACAATTATTTGCAATGACATAAAGTCTCTCACGGTTCACGGTTCTCATATAAATAAATAATTAGTTATAAATAGTTCATGGCAGGAGGAGCCACTGACACTCACATAGCCAATTGTTCATAATGGGGCTTGATGCAACCAACAGAGCAGGCCAGATGAGAATGAAAGGATACAATCTTCCGTGTCTACTAATATTAATGTTTATTGTCCTTCATACTCAGGTCAATTATTTTGGCCCATTACCTGCACTTATTTGCAGCGCTAACGCTCTGTCGGCAGATGGAGTGGCCCTTTTACAAATCAAGTCATATTTTGCAGTTCCTCCGAATGTTCTTTCAAGTTGGAGAAACGACAGCTCTTCTGATGTCAATCCGTGTAGCTGGGAAGGTGTAGGCTGCAGCAGTTATGGAAGGCGGGTCACATCAATTTCCCTGCCATACAAAGGGCTGTCTGGCCGTCTTTCCAGTGCAGTTGGCAAGATTGCCGCCCTGGAGAAGCTCGACCTTTCGGGAAATAGGTTATCCGGCACGGTTCCTAGCCAGTTAGCCAACTGCACAGAGCTTCGAGAACTCAATCTCGCCAACAATTTCTTCACGGGCTTCATCCCTACGGAAATCGCGAATTGTAGCCTTCTTACAGTTCTGAATTTGAGTACCAACTATATATCAGGTATTATTCCACCTGCAGTGGGTAATCTAATATGCCTGACTACGCTCGCTGTGGATACGAATAATCTCAATGGTATCATTCCTTCGTCTATCGGAAAGCTTGCCAATATTGATACAATCAGCGCATACTCCAACAATTTCACTGGCTCTCTACCGCCCGAAATCGGCAATTGCAGTCGGCTGCGACTTTTGTATTTCGACACTGCCGGATTGCAAGGAAAGATTCCACGGGAAATTGGGAGTCTGAAAAACATTGTGGAGATGACGCTGTTCCGAAACAATTTGACGGGTACCATCCCTTCTTCCATCGGCAACTGCAGCCGCCTCGAAATCATTGCAGTTTATGTGAACTCCCTAGAAGGTACGATACCATGGGAGATAGCCCTGCTGGAAAATTTGAGATCTTTTTGGGTTTATGAAAATCATCTTACAGGCTCCATCCCCCGAGGGTTTTTCAGTAGACTGCCTAAGTTGGAGGCATTTGATGCATCATACAATAATCTGAGTGGGGTTATACCATATGAAATGGGCAATCTGAAGAATTTGAGAGTCTTGCACTTAGACTTCAATAACATGTCAGGTTCGATCCCCTCATCCTTTGCCAATCTTACAAACCTGCAGCATCTAGATCTATCTTCCAATAATTTTGATGGCACTTTGCCTGAAGGCCTCGGCCTCCTTCCCAATCTGGTAAACCTGCTTATCAGTGAAAACATGTTCGAAGGTCCGCTGCCTCCTGCGCTTGGGATGCACAGCAACCTCAAGCTTCTTGATTCATGCTCCAGCGGACTGAACGGATTCATTCCTTCAGGGTTATGCAGCGGTAAGTCGTTGACCCGGCTTGCCATGTTCGACAATCGGCTCGAGGGGAACATCACCAGCCTTCTACAGGACTGCGTCTCACTACAACGCGTCAGGCTGCAGAACAACCTCTTCACGGGCTTCATACCAAGTAATATTTCTATGCTCTCGGCCTTGTATTACCTTGAGATTTCTTACAACAACATCCATGGAAGTATACCTTCTTCCATTGGACGGTTGCAGAACCTTACAAATCTCCTCCTTGCCCACAACAATCTGAGTGGTGCCATTCCTCCCGAGATAGGAGAGTTGAGAAATCTGGGAAGGCTCAATTTGAGCCGCAATAATCTCAGTGGAACCATTCCTCCAGAAGTAGGGAACTTAATTAATTTGGAGGTTTTAGATTTGAGCGGAAACTGGTTGGAAGGAAGCATACCGGCAGCCTTGGTCCATCTTACGAATCTGTTCACATTAAACTTGAGTGTAAACGCATTAACAGGAAGAATCCCCAGTTCCCTGGGGTATTGCAGACAATTAAGCGGACTATACCTGGCTAGAAATAAGCTGAGCATGACCATTCCTTTGGAGATGGGAAAGCTTGCAGCCAGTCTCAGATATGGGTTGGATCTAAGCTGGAACAATCTATCTGGATCTCTTCCTCCTCAGATAGGAAACTTGCAGTTACTTGAATCCTTGGACCTCTCCCATAACTGCCTGTCTGGTAATATTCCTCAATCTCTCACAGATATGATAAGCCTAGATCATTTCAACTTCTCTTTCAACCTATTCACAGGGGCCATTCCTGTTGGAAACTTGTAATTTCCCCTGCGCGCAGGAGGCCAGCAGCAGGTAAGGCGCCCGGTCAGCAGTCAACGGCCACCCCGAAACCACCGATGCAAACTTAAAACCGGCAGGATCATATCGCACCGCCCTTCAGCGAAAGGCGGTTTCCGTGCATCGAGCTCCGATGCAATTGGGAGCTGACAACTGTCCAACAAGTGATGCTGGCCTGACATCAGCATGTCCCATCCGTCGGAAGGTAACTTCTGGTCCTCTTACCCCGTCCGATATCCGTCTGATCATGAGGCCTCTCTCTCCGCCGTTTGATCTCGTGGAAGCTGTCCGCCGTTTAAAGTTCTCATGGTACGCGTACGGGGCCTGTCAAAATTAATGCAGCATGGACCATACATAATCGACCATGCCTTGTGATAATGGAATGTCATAGGTTTGGTAATGTACCTTTAATGTTTTCATACGGCGAATTTAACTGGAGTATGGGCGGGTGGTAAAACAAAAGCGTAAGTTTTTTTTCTATTTTTAAATATATGTTTTAACATATAGCGTTGACCCCATTTTTGTTATGCGAAAACAAAAAACGCACGGGGATTAAATTTAATTGGAATATGAAATTGCATATTGTAAAAAAAAGTGTAAGACAGGGAGTCCGGGGCATATGAAAAAAAAGTGTGTGTGTGAATCTCATATAGTGAGAATGAAATGTAATTTTTTGCAGCAGCAAATGAAAAACATAGGTGGTCCGCAGCACAGTAAAAATGGAATGTGATTTCGCAGCAGCGAATGGAGATAGAGTTTAACTTTGTGTTGCAGGGAGGAATGCACAGATGTGCATAAATACATTTGTGGTTTATAATGAAAAAGGGATTTTATGCAGCAGGGTAAACTTCTTGATTTGTAATGTAAATATTGCACAGCAGTGCAGAAGAAGAAGGAGGAGGAGAAGTAAATGAAACCAGTGGGTTGTTTTGGTTTTCAAACCATGTATTGTTTCACATAGGTGAAAAGGTAACTCTGTAACTCCTTGTAAGTTTTGTTTTCACACAGCAGTGAATGTAAATGAAATATTTACACAGTGGTGTAAAATTTCATAGGAGGCAGAGTAATTTATCTTGTAATGTCTTGGTGAATCCCTCTGAGTGAAAGAGGATGAATATGTCTCTGTAAATTCTCAGGTGAAAACAGAGTTTTGGTTTAATGTTGTTTTTGGTAAATCCCTCACAGCAAAGAGGATGAATGTATATCAGTGATTTTATTTTAATGAATAGAGATCTTTTATGGTGATGAAATACTCTGTTCTCAGCTAATTTTTAAAAAGGGTCCTCTGTGCAAAAGATCCTGGAGCAAAGGAAACAGAGCATTGCCTCTGTGTTTTATATTTTATGGTTTTGGTATTTTTCCCATTCCATTGCAAAAATACCCAACAGTGGTATCGGAGCTAGTCCAGGCTCTTTGATGGTGACAGAGCAGGCTTAGGCTCTTTGTAGGAGACAAAGAAGCTGAAGGAAAGACCCTTGTTGCAGCAGCAGTAAAACTTCTCCAGCTGTGTGAAGTTTCAGCCAAAGGGATTCAGGTATTTCTCAAGTTTTTAAGTTGCTGTTGAAGAAACAGTGAGTCATTTAAAAAACACAGTCAGGGATTTTAAAAATAGTTAAGAATGGCAAGGTCAAAGAAGAAAGTGTCCAAATCCCCTAAGGTTGTGTCTCCCTCCTCTGTTAAAATAGAAGGAAATCAATTTGTAAACTTTCTATTTGAGGCTCCAAAGTTTGATGAGAACTTTGATATGTGGGAAATAAAAATGAGGACTTTCTTAAAGTCTGAAGACATTGAAGTTTGGGAGTCAGTGATTGATGACAGCAAAATGGATGGAGAATCCAAGGAATACAATGCAAAAGCAGCAAAGATAATCTTGGATGGGCTGCCTGATTTTGTAAAGAAGAATCTAGGAAAATATTCATCAGCAAAGGATATATGGGACAGACTGCATGAGCTTCATGCAAAGGGAGCACTGACCATGACCATGAATCAAGAAGAAAATTCCGAACCCATCATAGAAGCTGAAAATGAGAAGGTTGACCTCATCAAGCTTCAAGTGCAAGAAAGGGATGAAGAGCTTGCCAAGCTTAAGAAGGAACTTGATGAAAGCAAAAGGAAGCATCATGAAGAAGTCATATCCATGACAAATCAGTTGAATAAAGCAAAGAAGCAGGAAGATGCCTTGTCAAGTCAACTTGAACAAAGGCACAAGAGAGTGAACAAACTTGTAGAAGAGATTGGACAGTACAAGGTAGAGGTATCCTCCCTTAAGTCTGATCTACAAGAAGCCAAGAAGAAGGCACAAGAAGCTGAGAAGAAAATGGAGAGCAGTCAAGCAGAAATCTCCAAAATGAAGACAGATATAATCTCTTTTAAACTAGTAGCAGCTGAAGCTACTCGTAGCAAGGAAGAAACTGAGGAACAGATTGCAAAGAAGAATGCTGAGTGTGAAAGATTAGAAGAGGAGATTGTCCTCCTCAAGAAGAAGGTTGAAGGGATGAACAAGATCATGAAGAGCTCTCAAGCTTTGGATGACATGCTCAGCTATCACAGATCTCCATCTGATAAATCAGGACTTGGGTATGTAGGTGAATCCTCAAACAAGGATGAAAATGCTTTAAGCAAAGAAGATGTGAAGAAGCCAGAAAGAAATGGTGATGCTCCTAGTTCCAGCAAAGGCAAGGAGAAAAATGAAGGCTGCCATAGAAGAAATCCTGCTCCAAGTAGAAAACTAGCTCCAAGAAGAAATGTAGCTGATGGCAAAAAGGCAAGAGGCAATGGTGATCATCAAAGGATCTCAAGGCAACAAGGCTTTAGAAGTACATTAAGGAAACCTCCATCTCCCAGGTACCAAAGTTCATTTTTTGGTTATTGTTATTCTTGCTCAAACTTTGGTCATATGGCAAAAGACTGTAGAGCATTTCATGGAGATAGATGTTGTGGTCCCCGACAATCTCCAAGAAATAATTTTACAAGAAGAAATCATGAATTTGTATTCATGAAAAATGTTGAATGTTTCAAGTGTCATGACAATGGGCATATGGCACGAGATTGTAACTTGACATGGGCTCTTACACAAGCTGGACCCATGCAAAAGAAGAAAGTTACACAAGTATGGAGAAGGAAGGAAAGGCAATCTGAAAATCCCTTGAACTCCCCAGTGGATCTAAATTTGTTTTGAGAAGAGTCTGTCAAAAGAAGACAAGCACACATTAAAGGGGAGCTTGTAATTTTTGTCGCTGAACTGTCTTAACAGTCACTCTTTGATGAAGACCTTTTATAAGGGAAAAATATGAAGTTAAATATGCCATAAAAACAGAGAAGAAAAAGGAGCAGCGCTCAAATGTGAAGTGTAGCAACGCAATAAGAAAAGTATACAAAGCATGGAGACCCTCACAGCAGTGGGAAGACAGAACATAAAACAACAGTTTTTGAATTTTTGTTATGGAGCACATGCATTGAAATGCATAGCAATGGAAGGTAGTTTCCTTCTATGTAATGTGAGAGAACATACTCACAGCAGAGTGAGTACAATACACAGCAGTAAAGCAAATGTAATGTTTTTCTTCATATGCAATACAGCATGCAAAGAAATGCATAAAGAGAAACAGGGACAGCAGATTTTTAATGCACATGGGTGAATGATAATGTGTGGCAGCAGAAAAATGAAAGGAATTGAACAGCAGTGCATTGTGTAAAAAAAATGAATGAAAACTAAGATTGTGTGAAGCAAGGGTGTAAAAAGAAAAGGCAGCAGCTCGTGTTAATTTTTTTTGTTGTGTGGAGAATGCAGCGCAAAACAGCATGAGGATGATTTCTCTCTATGTGCAAGTAATGGAGAGTAAAGAGTTAGTGTATGGGCACACAGCAGTATGATGAAACAAAAGGCAGCCACAGTGCAAATTGCAGAGGCAACGTAGCAGCCAATAAAAACCCAAGGATGAGAGAGTCTATGGTTATGGGTATGGACAACAGTGTATCAGAAAAGGCAGCAGCGTGATGGCAAGAAGGAGAAGCACAGTAGTGCGAAGAAAATGAAACCAGAATTAAGAGAGAGTGAGGAAATGTGTTTTTGCACAGCAATGCAAATAAGAAAATGCAGCAGCATGAAGTTTTTTGTTGAAGAAATGAAAGGTAATGGACAACAGCAGATGTAAAAGAAAATTTTCCTTTACAACAGTAAATGTAAGTATAATGAATGTGTTGTTCATTGAATTGAAATGCAACATATGCAACAGTAGTGTAAATTTGTAAGGTGGGACAGAGTAATTGTTCCAAAAAAGACAGAGTATTATGTCTTTGAAGAATGCACAACAATACAGAGTTTGCAAAGAAATGTAAGTGAAGTGCAGCAACACAACAGCAAGTGTAGACACAGCAGTGTGGGGTAGACGCAGCAAAGAAGATGGCACAACAGTGCAGTAGCATAAAAGAACAATGTAATGAGTATGCACAACAGTGCAATGAATGTTTTGTTTTGAAACTACATCTAAAGCAGTGTTTGGCAGTAATCCCTCCGTGAGAGGAAGTGAAGTTCTTAGTGAATCCCTTTGTTAAAGAGGAAGGTGCTTTTCAGCACAGTGTCATGGTAAATCCCTCTGTCAAGAGGAAGATGCTTTTTAGCATACACATCGTAAATCCCTCTATCAAGAGGATGATGCTTTTCAGCATAGTCACAGGTGAATCCCTCTATCAAGAAGAAGGTGTTCTTCGGCACATTGTTATGATGAATCCCTCTGTCATGAGGAAGGTGCTCTTAAGCACAGTTTCAGGTTAATCCCTCTATTAAGAGGAAGACTATTTTGTTGTTTGTGGAACTGCATCATAAGCAGTTGGTGAATCCCTCTATGTGAAGAAGTGTTTGGGTAAGATTGAATGCCCAACAGTTGAAATTAAAGGGGAGTGTTGAAAATATAATTTCAACGCTGACCGTCCAACCCCCGAAACCACTTTTGCAATACCATAATCCGCCTGAACCATGTCGCACCACTCTTTGGCATAAAGTGGTTTCCGGACGAATGACTCCGATAAAACCTGCAGCTGACGCGTGGATTGGGGTGACATCACCCTCTGACATTTATCGGACGATAAATGTCGGTCAAAACTTGTTGTCCGATATGCGTCCGATTTGGTCCCTCATTTTCCGCCGTCCGATCGCGAGGAAGGTGCATACGGGGTCTGGTAAAATTAAATGATGCGTGGAGTAATGTTTAGCCCATACCCTAAGTTAATGACATGACATGGTTTTTGGTAAAGTATTTAATGTTTTTACAGCGCATAATATCTATGTCATACGGGAGTATGGGGGTATGTAAATTTCATTAAATAGCATATGAATTGTATAATATATGTTTTTCGTATGTGCGTTGACTGTGTGTTAAGTGAGTTGCACACAGGGAGGAGATGTATTGGGTTCGCAGCAGCCTATGAAAACAAGGGGATTGCACACAGTGAATAGCGTTGGTTTTGCAGCAGCGAATGAAGACCAAAGGGAAAACGCAGCAGCGTAAATTTTAGTAATGTAAGAAATGTAATGGAACACACCGTAGCGTGTAGAAGAAAAAGAACAGGGGTAGCGTGAAAGAGCATGTATGCACAGCAGTGCATAAGATATGCATCATGTTTATTATTTCGTTGACATTGTATTAAAAAAAACATATTGTAAAACACACAGTAGTGCAGGAGGGAAGGTGAAGAAGTGAAAGAAGAAAAACCAGGGGCAAGTATTCAAAACCATGAATTGTTTCACACAGTAGTGAAAAGGTAAAACCGTAAATCCCTGTAATTTTTGTCTTCACACAGCAGTGAATGTAAATGAAATTTTTACACACAGTGGTGTAAAATTTCAAAGGAGACAGAGTAATTTCTTTTGTAATGTTTTGGTGAATCCCTCTGAGTGAAAGAGGATGAATATGCCTCAGTGAATTCTCAGGTGAAAACAGAGTTTTGGTTGAATGTTTTTTTTGGTAAATTCCTCTCAGCAAAGAGGATGAATGTGTATCAGTGAATTTATTTTAATGAATAGAAATCTTTATGGTGGTGGAATACTCTCTTCTGTGTATTTTTTTAAGGCTTCCCTGTGCACAAAAGATCCTGGAGTAGAGAAATAAAACAGAGCATTGACTCTGTGTTCAGTTAATGTTTGGTTTTGGTATTTTCCCATTGCAAAAATACCCAACAATAACTAAATCAAATGGTACTCCACACCGACACGCAAACAAAATGTCGTAGTTAATGGGCTCGAGATTTCTAATTGGCCACTCCTACAAAAGATATCCAGAATTTGGCCACACATACTAGACACTCTTGGAGGGTCAGTATGTTTTAAAAAAATTTACCTCTGGGATGGACTGCTATGCCACCCGGGACACTTTTGTGTTCCTTCAAGCGAGCATGCCAAGATGATTTGGAAAGCGCGCTACAATCGGTTCGTTGAGCATTTCGGGGTTGAGAAAACAGTGGCAGTACTACAGAGGTATTTCTATTGGCCAAATCTTCGACAGGAAGTACGTCAGATCCTGCACTGCCTGCGCTATTGCCAAACTGACCATCAAGAAGCAAGGCCTTTATAATCCGTTGCCTACCCCTAGTCGACCTTGCCAATCTATCTCTATGGATTACATGTCAGGCATTCCTTCTACTAAGCATGCAAACGACTGTGTTTTTGTGGTCAGCAATAGATTCTCGAAGATGGCCATTATGGCAACCTGCAAGAATAATATTACAGTAGAAACCACCACTAAAATCTTACTTGAATGAGCGTGGGTACACTTTATGATCCCTAGTCTATCATCTCATATCAGGACAACAGGTTCCTCAGTACATTTTGGTCCAGTCTCTCGTCGGTGTTGGATACCAAGCTTACTAAGTCCAAAGCTTTCCATCCCCAAACTGATGGCTAGACAGAGGTCGTCAACAAGATGATCGTACACATTATGCACATGTACAACTCAAAAGCATTCACGCAAATGGAATGAGATCCTCCCCTATGTCCATCACAGCTATAAACGGGCTCTCACCTGCTAGAATGGCCACATCCCCTTTCAGGTGAGCTTGGGATTCCAACCACTATGTCCCATTGATGTGGTCATACCATTTGCAGCTATTCAAGTAGATTCGTCTCATGTTCAATCCAAAGGTGACAAGAAAAACAACTTCATTTAGCACATCCAACACATCCGTCCGCAAGTCCATGAAATTCCAGAGAAATCAAATGCCAAGTCCAAGCAGCGACATGATCAACATCAGGTGCCACACAAGTTGCAGCTGGGTAAAAAAGTCTGGTTGCACTTGCAGAAGGAATGCCTTACTGGAGCCTATCAGAAACTCAAACCTCTAGAATATTGTCCTTACACCATTACCAAGGCTATTGGAGACAATGAATTTGAGCTCACCATTACCGTATTCCTTGGTCTGCACCTAGTGTTCAATGTGGACCGCCTTCGACCATACTTCCCACCATTGTTGGACACATCTGACATTGCAGAATATCTCACACCTATAGAGTTAAATCCAGACTGCATGGAATAAGCCACAACTGATTGGATCATCGAAACACATAACAAGAACACCTGACAGCAAAGGATACAACTATATCGAGTTGTCAAAGCAGGCTAAATACTTCACCAAGGCAAGTGGCTTACCAAGGACCAAGTTCAGCAGAAGTTTCCTCATCTCATTGAGGAACTCAATGTAATTGGGACCATTGCTTCCTAGGGGAGGAGGAATGATCGAGGTGGATATTGGTGGACCCCCGCCTATTCCACTTAGACCCCCACCATTGTTTCTTTCAGTTTTTTAGTTTCCTTATTTGTAGCACAATTTAATATTTTTGGAACTTTTTTGGGTCCTGAACTTTTAGAGCCATTTTGAGGCCATAAATGACGTTTTTTTTGGGAAAACAGGTGCCAACATGGGCACTATGCCAATGTTGGCCACTCGAAAGTTTTATTCCTCGGATATATCTTTCTAACGAGTTATGTAGGCATCAAACATAGATCGTATATCGTTATGACCCCAGGATGTTGATGTATCAATTTACCCAAATGGGGCCCATAGTTTGGCGCTTCATCAACTAGGGTTAGGTTTTTGGATGTTTAGCATTTTCCAATATTTCTCAATAATAAATAGGCCTTTGAGCCTCATTGTAACATAGTTTAGAGGCATATAGCCATCACATCTCTTCTAAGAGACAAGCTACCGTTACCCGAGCTAGTTTCATTTCCATTTTGTTTGTAAACATACTTCATTATTTGATATTAATGAAATGAAGTGTTATTTCTATTGCATATATGTATTTATGGTTATATCTGTAATTTTTTGTGTTGCTGTTCAAATTCGGATCATTCTATGCGCCAATGGAACCAGGAGCTAGGGCTCCTCATAAGCGCCCTTTGGAACTGCTCTCTGAGACAGTCCTATGGTTGCAGGTGACCAAGAACTCAGCTACCCCTGAGCCCCTTCGTAGTTGGCACCTTTCGCTGAGCAGTGGGATCATGTGATCCAAATGCGACCAAGAGTCGAGCTTAAAGGTTAATCCCTCTTCCAGTAGTGCCTATCTCTATTCCGTCGAGGGTCGTGTGGATGACCGTGACGGGGGGTCGGGGCTAGTAGACCACCCCCCTCCTCCATTTAGAATTAAACTAAACCTTTTATATGGGTTCTCCCCATTAAAAACAAGATGTGGGCCTATTGGTAGAGTGTTGTGTTTTTAGATTGGAGGTCAACGTTTCGAACCAATCATACCTCACCTAGATTGATAACAAAACTTTAGTCCATTGTTAGGGTGCCACTTGGCAACCCATGACTAGGCCATGTCACACCATATTAATGGTCAACCTCAAATTAGCACAAACCGATAAAAATCAACCAACTACCAAGAAACCATAGGATGACTCTTGGTTTCCTATCATTGGCTCGTACCCACACAATTAACTTGCTAACTCACTGTATGGTCAACCTAGTCAACTGCCCAGTCAACAAACCTGCTCAAATTTTAGTTGTTGGCCAATTGGTCAGCAGACGATAACATGAGAATATGATGTTGAATGAAGGCGAAACGAATTTATTTTGATTAAGAATGATGATCACTTCGACTTGAAGTTGGTTTCAATACTTTATTGGTATTTTCATTTTTGAGATAAAATTTGATCACCTTATCACACCTCCCCACTAGAAACTTTTGGACTCTAAAATTTTACTTCCCTATTCTATATAATGAGCATAAAACTAAAAAACAACCAAAAACTCAATAAAAAATGCTTATTTTTCAATTAGTGCCCTACAAGCCCCAATCAAGGCACTTCACCTATCTTCTTTGTGAAGACCTGTTGTCCTATTAAGAATTGAATCAACATTCTTATCGTTGTTGTAGGAACAAAATATTGATGAGTAGAATCTGGACATTCTCTTTAATATAATCCTTTCAGGGATCAAAAATAACTTCATATTTAAGTTAAACCGTTGAAGACAAACTTGACTCCATCTTGGAAATCAAAAGCAACATAAACATGCTTTACCATGCTCAAGTTGAGATTGTACATAAAAAAGTACACTGATGTGAATTTTCAATAATACAATTGGCCTTACCTACAAAATATAGTCATCTTGTACAATCTTTAAAACAAATATTCTATTCACACAAGTTTCACATCGAATACTTGCATTAGTGAGTATGTGACAAACTTGTAGACAAACTTTGAATGACAATCTTGTACATTCACAATTTTCCTTGAGCATGTGGACTTACAACTAGCCTACATCAATGAAAAACACATAGTTATTGAGCAAGTGACAATGATTATCCACTTTACAAACGTACCTAAATAGGGAAACAACAATACGTAATTACAAATTTACAAAGTACCTTTACAAGAAAGTCAACCCAAACTTTGCCTCTCGTAGGCTTATGGGTTCTCTTTTTTCATCATTTTTTCTTTTAAGGTTTCTTAGGATTGTTGTGAGTCTTCTTTGCCACCTCTTTCTTCCCTTGAATTATGTTGCACAATTTCTTTCCTTTCTTGGAACAAAGCTCAAATTGTAATTTCCAACATCATTCATTTCCATGCCTATGAATCTTGCATTGGATTCAAAATAAATTCCACTTTCTTGCTAGCAAAGAAGTCCTCTCATGGGAAGGGGAGTAATTGATGCCTAGAATCTGATCCATTCTTTTAACCATTATCATATCTTTTTCTCATATAGCCACACAATGCTCAATTGCATCACAAAAAGTACAAGGGTACTTATTCCACAAGTAGTCAAAATTACCATGCATTCGAAAACACCCATGAGAATTATACTTGTCTCTAGGGCTGCAACTTTGACACAGTGGAGTGGATAATGAAATACGTGATCCCTTCAATCATTCATCCCGATTTGGATACAAATGAGCATTGTTACAAGGTGGTGACATCTCATCCTTAGATAGTCGATGTTTGTCAAGCCATTTAGAGAATTCTCTAAACTACCTTTGACCATATCCCAATCCCCGATACTTTGGTCTCTCCTCAACCATGATTCGATTGGTGATACCTTGGCCATTTATATCGATGCCTCCTCTTTCATAACCCATCTTGGAAAGAATATTCATGCAAATTCCTTTGATATGTTGCTAAAACGCTACAAAAGAGGGGTTGTGCACATAAACATAAGGAATTGTACTTGAAATTCTAATTACATCCTTAAACTTGACATTCATCTTTTATGATTCTGATGATGATGACAATGATATTGCAGATGAATTTAGCCACTGATTCTTATCAACTCACATATGGTGTGATTCTTGAAGATTCTTGCAAAATTCACATGCATCATCCTCCTCATATGGTTCATAACCATTGTTTGAACCATGACCACATACTAGTTTCATTCTGAAGGTTTCTCTTGCTGGCACAAGAGTATAACTTTCAACAACTTGTTCTTCAAGCACATGCTGCAACTGTAGGCACATATGCCTCTTCTCCTCTTTAGCCATCTTTAATATCCTTCTCAACTCAATGTTTTCCATACAAAGAGCCAAATTTTTCTCCTATAACTTTTGGCGACTCTTTTTGTTGCCCATTCTTGCAACTTGGTCAACTGGTGCTCTAATACCAATCTAATCTAAAAATGGAGTAGGTGTCTTCTTCCTTTTATCCACAATCAAAAAAATTAAAAATTTGATCATTTTTATGCTTTGTAAGGAAAAATCGGTCTTAATACAAAACATGTTTTTCCAGTGTCTCTTCAAGTCATGAGTTAGTCTTCACATGTAAACTTAACATAAGAAATATAATTGCACATAATTCATACAGGAATAATGAAGAGAATAAAAAAGGGCTACATATCAAGTACTACCAACATAGCTAGACCACACATATATTCAGTAGAAAGAGGAAGTACATAAATGTTTGTTGATGGAAACATGTGGTTATTACCTTTACAAGGTAAGGTTATCCTATAGAGAACTCTCACATAGAGTAGCAACACAAAGCGTCTCCTACAAAGATTCCATACTCCAACTGAAATGAGATGAAATGTGCATGTGAGCACTTCAATTCCACAATGGAGCAAATAAACAAAAATTCCCTCTACATAACATAATGAAAAAAGTAAACCTAAGTTGAACCCTACAAGAAACATTTGTTGTAGTAGATTTCTAGAGGTTATAAAGTCCCTACAAGGCCTTCTCCATGCTCAAACACCTTCTAGAACTACTTCCAAAGCCTCATTGATCCATAAACCTTTGGTCTCAAACCTGCAAAAATGCAACTTAGATGTGCTCAAATAAGAAATTAGAGGTCACCATTGGATTTAGAAAATCTAAAAAACATATAGGTAGACTCTTCTTGAGCTCAATTTGGTAAAAAACTCAAAAAGATCTTGCTTTGCAAGCTCTCCCATGATTTTCACTGTTAATTGTCCTACAAATTAGACCAACATTCTAACTGTCCTATAACTCTACCATGTTTTTGCTAACCAAATGAAAATTTGGCCTCCACTGGTGCAATTTGTTGGAACTTTAAATTTTCTAATAACCCTTAAGTCTGAAAAATGTGGTCACATAGGCCAGATAAGGCTGTGGGCTAGGCCTTAATGCTCGCCCCCACCGGCCTAGCCATAAAAACACGGTCACATGGTCATGTGAGTGCCACAATTCCAAGGGTTGGGCTAGCTTGCCACCCTTCCCACCAGGCCCCATAAATCCAAGCTCTTTAGTCACGTTGGGGTCCAAATGACCTGGGGCTAGTCCCCTGCCCGTAGCACCTCCACCTTGGTGGTTTTCACTGGTACTTGTGGTTCTATGGGTTTACCATGGTCCTAGGGCCTAGGGCTCTAACCCAGCACCAACACCTTCAACGCTAACACCATTCGCCTGTTAGTCATGTGGTATGGCATGTGCCTAGGGTGAAGGGCCAAACATTCACCCTCTCCACCAACACGACTACAACCTTAGCCATGTCTCTTGGCAAAGCATATGTCGACAGGTCGGGGCCAGGGATAACCCTTCTTCTAACACACCTCCCACTTTTATTTGTTTGTGGTTCTATGTTCCAATGGAACCAGGAGCTAGGGCTCCTCATAAGCACCCTCTACAAGCACCCTCTCACACAACCCTATGGTTGCAAGTTACCAGAACCTGGGGTACCACCGAGCCCCTTCATAGTTGGTTTTTTTTTTTAGCATTGGGGTCATGTGATTTGGATGCGACTTAAAGGTTAAGACCTCTTCCAGTAATTCCTATCTCCATTCCACAGAGGTTCATATGCATCACCATGACCCGGGGCCGAGGTTGGCAGCCCAACCCCTTCCTCCATTGAGTGTTGAACTAAACGTTTTATATGGGTTTTGCCCATATGGTATTCAAAACCATTGGCAGGCCTATTGGTAGAGCGTTGTGTTGTTAAATTGGAGGTCATGGGTTAGAAATCCTTGGACCTCACCTAGACCCATAACAAAATTTTAGTCCACAGTTGAGGTGTCATGTGGCAACATATTGCTGGTCCACTTCAAACAAGCACAAACCAATAAAAATTGACCAACTACTAGCAAACTAGAGGATGACACTTGGTAGCCTCTCATTGGCTCATACCCTACATAGCCAGCATTCTAACTCACCATATGGTCAACCTCGTCAAATGCCCGTCAACGTATCTGCTCAAATTTTAGTTGTTGGGCCAAACGATCAGCGCGCGATAACTTGAGAATAAAGTGTTGGATTAAGGTGAAATGAATGTCATTAGATTTAGAATGATTAGAACTTCGAATTGTCGTTAGTTTCAAGAGTTTCTGGGCACTTTCATTTTTATTCTAAAATTTGATCACTTGATCAGTGATTGAGATTCAAGAAGCTTCCCATATCCAGAGATGATATCTTATGTTTAACTTGCATTAATGAAACACATGATGGTGTATTCACTATATCCCAAGTTGATATCATTAAAGAAGGTGGCGAGCATGTCTCCCTTAGTTGAGCATTAAAGGGATTTCCGCTACACAACCGTTACCCCTAGACCCCTTATTACCCCATCCAAAATATATTTTTTCAAATTTAAATTTGTTTTTCTAATTTTTTGAATCATTTAAATTAATGAGAGAAAAGCATTAAAACAAGTTTACTCATAAATACGAAAGGTGTTTCCAACAATTCTTGTGTCGTCAAACCATCACATAACCCCTTTCAAAGATACCTCTTATCCATGATATTAATGTCCCTCCCCTCATTATTTAAAAGGTAATGGTAACATTGAATTTCATCCAATGAAATATTTTGGGAATCATCAATCCACATGTTCGCATGATTGCAAATAAGGTTATTAGCAACGTTGAATTGAGGCTTCAGTTTTGAAGATATTTGAAAATACAGGTAGTATACCACATTATCACAATATGAAAATTATCGGATGCCTTCGCTCGAGAGATTTTTCAAAAGAGGAGTACTAATTTTCAATGCATCCCATTAAATATTAGAAATTGAGATCGACAAGAAAGAGTAATTTCACACATCATAAATCACTCCTCAATATCTTATTGATCAAGATAGTTACAATTATATATGACATAATACACTTACTTTGACATATCTAGATAATGACTCTGACTCGTATATTGGAATAAACTCCTTCTAGACTGATGCTTGAAAACTCACAATGAAAACTACACATGACATGGAAGCATTACTTCCAACACCCTCCCTTAATGCTTACATGGATAACAAGAAAAACACATAAATAAATATATGTCTCACTGGTCTTCATCAACAACCACATCCACTCAAGAATCTCGCAAACACTACTCTTTCACCACCACATCTTCGAGCTCTCACTTGAACTCTATTTAAAATGTAGCTGCATTTGACCATCGTTGATGAACTTTGCATGATAAAAAATTATTGACAACTCGGCTCATCTGGGCTTCCATGAGAATAGTCATCAAGTAATGAACCATCCTATGAACCAACCACCATTTGACATATATTTTGCTTTCGGCTCTCTGTCAGTTGATAGAATGGTAGTTTGGATATTGAATTTGCTCAATATTTGATCAAACAACTTGACCTTATACAAGAATTGATGTTTCAAACACTGGGGCTTCCAGTTTAAGAACCACGAACCCTTTTTATAACTAATAAAAACACACAGGAATTAATGTTTTGGACATCGAGGCTTCCAATTTAAGAACTGCCAACCCTTTTTATAACCAGAATAGAGAACTACTTCAACTCATATGACACAAACATAGCCACACGTGAAAATTTGGACAAACATAAATACAAATCCACAATCAATACATTAAAGAAATCACACGAGCCCTAATTTCTGCACTCGGTGAAACTCCCAGTTTCGTCCCAAGGTCTTCACCTCCTTGATCTATCATATTTCCTCCACGCAGGTGATGCAACATTAGTTGGGATTAAAACTCATGCTCTCGCCATAACCTTGTTGGAACCTTATTCTTCATTGTCATCTAGGTTGCAAATTGTCACAGTCTTGTGTGTAGATTGGAAAACGCCATTATGGAAGAAATGATGGATTGGATCTGTGATATCCTATCATGAGGATCTGTATGTTCACAAAGGATGGAGATGACAACAGAATAATCTTCTTATTTTGAAGATACATTACAAAGTAGCTATGAAATTAGAATTGACGGCGATTCTTCTTTGCATCATAGACATTTGAGATTTGAGCAAATCAGTGTCTTCTTCCTCGCCACAACATCAGTCTATATTTTCTTGCCTTCATCCTGAAAGAACACAACATGAAATGAGTCTTTATTTCCACCTCCAATAGATCTGAACTCTTATGCTATCGTGATTCAAACTCTTATGCTACCATGTTTATGCCATGCAGATCAGGACAAGAAGACCAACATTGTTCTTTCAAGAGGGACGATCACACCTAAAGAGAGAACTCTGCAACATGACACTGAAGATGGACTCTTTGGACTTAAATCTCCTCTGCCAAAACATAGTTAGTAGTGCAACTGCAAACAACTTGTTGTGTGCTTAGGATCAGTTACTTTGCTAATGGTGAGACCCCTGGATCTCAATTCCTGCTCAGATCTTGGTCTTTTTCTACGTGAGGGTGAGGATTTTGAGACATATCACTTCGGTAGATTAGTATTTCGAGCGACAGTTCAAGCCATAGACTCCCACAAAACTCGCTTCTTCTGCCCAGATATAACACCAATCACAACAACTCCACCGTATTCTAATTGCATAGGATTTTTCTTTTTAATCAGGGCAGGTAGCAAATCTACACAATAGTTAAAACCTTTGTGCTTCCTCCAATATTCAATGGGCATTTCAGATGCAACCACAGATCTCCATTTAATAAATGACGATTGATCTACTGACTTAATGGAAATTCCAAATTTATGTCTCTACACATATCAACGATCCCCACAAAACACTTCAGCATACAAAAATTTCACACGTATTTCACACCCTCTATCTATTTTACAAAGCAATAAAATTCTAGGATCTCTCATTTTCCTGGCCTTCCTATAAAGGAATCAAGCGAGAACAAGCTTCGATACCATATGAGAAATTGAGATCAACAACAAAGAGTAATTGCACACAACACAAATCACTCTTCAATATATTATTTATCAAGACAATTACAATTATATAAGACATAATACACGGACTTTGACATATCTAGATAGTGACTCCAACTCATACATTGGAATCAACACCTTCTAAACTAACACCTAGGAACTTAGAATGACAACTACACATGACATCGAAGCTTTACTTCCAAAATTAAATTGGTCTTTCTTCTTAACATTGCGTCTTTTATATTATTATCAAAAGCATGTATATGGGGTATGTTATTACATTATCTTTTAATTAGTAAAAATAACACTAAAATGGTATAAACCACAAAATAAGAGTGATGATAATGGCAATGACAACTAAGAAAATTTGTTTAAAATATCTGGCTCTAGCTCATTGTCATCATTTGAGGAGGAGATATCAAAGTTTGTCAATATCTTAGCAAGGAAACGAAAATTCTTGTTTAACATCACCACTTTATCTATTAGTTCATCTATGCAAGTTCTCAGCTTTTATTGAGTTTCCACTCTGACTATAAGCACCCTATCCATGAGAGTTGTTATGTCAATATAGGTTGATGGCTTGC
Organism: Pinus taeda; assembly: GCA_000404065.3. Lineage (NCBI taxonomy): Eukaryota > Viridiplantae > Streptophyta > Pinopsida > Pinales > Pinaceae > Pinus > Pinus taeda. The sequence continues at coordinate 184,635 of APFE030911232.1, read as the reverse complement.
ATGTAGGAGGAAAAGCAAGATTTTTTAGAGTTGCTTATATTAGGTATCTAGCCCTTAGTCTCTCAATCAACCTGCATGGAAGGAATGAATTTTCTAGCCTATTTGACTTGGTCTTCAACATCAGAAATTACTCTTTGAACTGCTTCAAGGGTAATATCCCTATATCTAGTCATGGTAGCATGATCGCATAATTGGGTGTGAGGTTGGCTAACATAGGGGGAGATGTATCAGTGAGTGTAGAGGCAGGATGGCCTCTTTCGCCTCCTAGTTAACTAGAGGAGAGACAATGCCTACCCATGAAATGACAAAAATGAAGAGTAGGGACAGTGGGAGAAGACACAAAGATGGAGGGAGAGCACATAGATTGGGATGAGCCTGAGAGGGGTGATAGAAGAAAAAAGAAGAGGTAAACCAAAATAAAAAGTGAAAGAGGTGGAAAGGTAATGGGAAGAAATGAGTTAGAGAAAACCCAACCTTCAGTGAACCATGCAAACAGAGATAGGTGGGTTGCAGGAATAGAACCTAAAAAAAAATGCTTAGAAGGGGAATCGAAACAAGAAATCACTCAAAATTAACAATCCAATGGAAGGGAGAAAAACACAAACCACTACTATCTCATGATGCAAGCAAAACACCAAAAACATGAAGTTTACTGACGAGGCACTATTCAAAATAGAGACAAAAAAGATGTGGAACCTAAAACTCTTTAGCATAGTTCCTATTGATCCTGAGGTGGGGCACGTGTTGTTGGTTAATTTGCAATTGAGAGAACCATAGTAAGGCTTGCATACGATGGTAGCTCCATAATAGAACTCACATTAGATCATATTCACTTTAAACCAGTGCCTACCAGAAATGGTAACTCTGAAAAATCTCTTAAGAGCACCCAAATAGTGTTTTTCAATGAGCCCAACATTATCATGTTGATCTCCACCTTGGGATCAAGCTACAAACTTCCCCTGATTCCATGTGTCATAATACTCATTTAACCACCCAATAGCTTCCATGATTAACTTCAAAGTTTCTCTATAAACTGAATTTAGAACAAATTATCTTTCCAAAACTCCCACCTTACAAAAAGAGTTACCTGGATGACCAAGTATTAACCAACTTCCTATCATACCCAGTTTTGCTATATCACTTTTTCTTAAATGCTTGGCGCTTATTTTGAGGCCCTCCCCAATGCTAACACCAATAGTTAGAAAATCTATCCCCTAATATATATATATATATATATAAATTATGGAGAATCTGTAACTTTAAAAGATAGGCTATCCACTATTACACTATATACAACTATTTTATAAATACAACTCATTGTCTAAAATAAAATAAATCATTGATAACAGTAAACAAATTATTCATCAAATAACAACTTAAAATTCAAAATTATCACTCCAACTCAAACATTAGGTTTTTTTTTTTTTAAACATGTTTGTGTACTTTGATGTGAATGCATTTCTCAAGCGCTCATTCGGAACGGAAAACGTTCCTTCAAGTTCAACAACTATCTTTGCAATTCAAAAAACTTCCTGCAATAGAAAACAAGAACTAAAGAAATCGGGGAAAACATTAAGTCGGTAGCTTTAAATTATTTCATTGGTAATAAACCAGCCAACCTTTGTCATTGAAATTGAAGTTCTTAAGACCACAGAAGATATCATTTCAAATTCGTCCCGGTATTATATGCATTTTTTATATTAAAACACAGTGAAATTTGTTAGGTGATTAATTGGAAAGATCAAGTTTGAAAACTTTGTTGTAAATTCGCTAAACAATTCCGATATTAGAAAGTTTTCCCACAACACTCCTGTAAGATAGAATCATAAGCTATACAGTATTAACGAACCACTATATTCGCTACATGGCACCAGCAGTTTCTAGTCTTTCATGCCACGGAAAAATCGCCATCAAGCAACATGTTTTGGCTGGAAAAATATCTGCATACAATCCTGCAGCTGCCTTGCATCCCAGGCATCTTCGTATAATGTAAACTCTTGACAGTTATCAAACATGTTCTCGAAGTGCCAGTTTTCCCCAAGTGATTTGAGATACGGGCTCTCCGACAAATCCTCCGTTGTTTCCTTTGTGGTTGGACACAGTTCGTGCCTCAAGTCCAGAACGGGGCTCGGGGGAATGCCGAGGTCATCATCTGAAGCCTGCAGAAGATAAGAAAGATCAAACCCCAAGTCAGATTCTAGGGTTTCGCTTTCCTGGCGAATAAAACTATGGGACGCCGCCGAATTATCCATAGAGTTGGAGTTAAGATAAGAAGTGGAACATGTCGGAGAAATCTGTTCTTCCAGGCTTTTCATGATTCCGTTTACGAGTTCACCATTAGGAGCGCATTCTTCTTCGTCCTCGTCTGTTGGGGTTTCGTCTAATTGGAAAACAAACCGGTCTGTTTGTTCGCCGTGGAAGCGTTTCGGCTCTCCAACATCAATGGATTTCAGCAGGGACTCCTCACGTTCGCGTTTTCCGAGATTCATAGACATGTTTGACAATTGGGCCGGAGATTTGAACAGCAAACACAAAGGTGGTGCAGAGATGATAAGAGCTCAATAATTCCGCGGCAGTGAAGAATTGTTCTTTCTGTTATTATTACCAAAATGGGTAGGGAAAGCGCATATAATAACAGCGGGTACGGAAATTAGTTATACAAAGCTGTTCTACCTAGCATCTCAGGCTTTCCCATAAAAACAACGGAAAGTCTTTTATAGAAAAAGTACGGTTGTTTGCCTGGGCCAGCCTGGCATAGCGGAAAGTTAGAATAGAGTAGGGCAGGAATGGCTAATCCCCTCTGCCATCTTTCCCTTTTAAATATTGCCACCATAAGTTTAGCTTACCGCAATGGTGTCATTGTATGATCAGTTCGAATTACAAAGACATGATGGGATGCCAATTTCCACACCACGAGGGCGGTAAGACAGTCATCCTGGGCGTTGTGTACTTAGGTTAGAAATTCAATTTACTTAAAAATGGAAAAAAAAAAATTATAAAATCTAATTATAAGAGTGTTTGAATTATTTTTAATAATAGAAATAGATTCTATATCATGAAAAACTTCTAATACCCAAAATCTTAATATTATAATTATAACTCAAATTTCTTAAAATTCCTAAATAAATTAAAAAAAAAACACTGGTCAAAATTTCCACAAATTTATAGAGTCCCTAAACTATTTTTTTCTTCTGTTAAATCTCACAAATTGTTAAAGGCGCAGTCTCACCCTTCTGGGTTTAATTTTGTAAGGTTTGATTGGACAGGGCATTTTGGACCATCTAATAATTGAGTTGCAAATTTTTGCACGTTACTTTCATGAGTGACGGACAGGCTCACCACTAATTTGCAAATTGCAAGGGAAGCGGACAAAATATTAGGTAATTGGTGTGAATGAGGAAATCATGTGATTGAAGTCTGTCCAGTGCCCACACACCAAAGTGTTGCTTGAAAACAAAATGGAGCATGGGACCCAGACATTGAAGACAAAAGCATCGACTTTTAGCATAGTGTCCGGAGAAATATGGGATAAAGCAGTAAACACATGGGTTAAATTCGGGAATTACAGAAATGAGAGAAGGTTGCCAAATAATGTATTGATCGAAATGACGCAGCTGATGTTGCAACTTTCCCTCGTCACCTGAGGAGCACATTTCATGATGTGAGTGAAAGTCTGAGATAGAATCATGATTTGGTTGCCTTCGGGAGCAAGAAACCGTTAAATCAGTGGGCGAATGTGTATCGAAAATAGGCGGCATCTAGGTAATACAGCTAATAAAGTTTTGTATAAAACAGATGGCCACGAAAGACTGCAGAGGATAACGCATGTGGACACATTATAACTAAATCAAATGGTCCTCCACAACGACACGCAAACAAAATGTCGCAATTACAATGCGACGTTTTCTTCTCAAAATGCGACGTTTTCTTGTCAAAATTATGGAAATTTTGGTACGATTTGTTAAAATTTGGTAATTTTTTTTGGAAATATAATTATAGTTTTCAAACTTCAAGATTTTAGGTAACTCACAATTACAATGCGACGTTTTCTTCCCAAAATTATGGAAATTTTGGTACGATTTGTTAAAATTTGGTAAATTTTTTTGGAAATATAATTATAATTTTAAAACTTCAAAATTTTAGGTAACTCAGAATTTTTAATGGCGCAGAATTAATTTCCTATCATAAAAATAATTCAAACACTCTCACCATCTAATTCTTTTAGACCAAAAAAATTATGAAAAAAATAACCATCCAAAAAAATTTGCCGTACTCCTCTGGAAAAATATGATATTGAATGTTGACAGTTAGTTCACATTGATTTTGTGACCGTCTTCATTAGGACTGAAATTTAATTTCATGTGCATTTAGTAAAGCAACCGTACATAGTTCTTTTGTCCTTTCACCTCCATAGCTTCTTTGCTATAACTTTTAGAATAAGTTTGTTCTTTGACAAGTATCATAACATTGTATTAATTTTCTTTGCTATAATTTTTAGAATAAGTTTGTTCTTTGACAAAGTATCATAACATTGTAATAATTTCCTTCCACCACATTCTGCTTTTACTATCGCGCTAAAGCTTATGCGAAAAGTAGAGCTCACTTTACCTTCGGCAACTCATGAAATTCCATGCAGCGTGGAGACAAAGGACGTTTAGCTGTTAGTGGATTCTCATTTTTTTCCCGATTCAAGATTTTCAATTGTTTTTGCTTAAAGCGTTTTTGAATACATGATACCAGTTTTCCTTGGTAAAATATTTCATTACTATAAATAATCACATGTGGTTACAATAAATTTTAGCCTCATGACAACCAAATGTCATTTCAGCCATATTTGACATATTTCAAAAGACTATTTTAAAAGGGTAAAAGAAGGACATCCATCTCATCATAGAATTGTTTTTATTCGTGTACAATTCTTTACAAGCCAAGGCTTATTTGTCCACTCTTATATGCAGGAGTATCATATAAGATTCTATCATTGTCTAAGTATTATAGGTGCATTAAGCCTATCTAATGGTTTTAAATTAGCATTTTAGGTCTATTTGGTTGTTTAGAATCACAGGATGGAGGTTTTAATAAGGAGTATCATATAAGATTGTATCATTGTCTAAGTATTATAGGTGCATTAAACCTATCTCATGGTTTTAAGTTAGCATTTTAGGTCTATTTGGTTCTTTAAAATCACAGGATGGAGGTTTCTATTAAAAGAGCAATTGTGTTTTAATATTTCTGCATATTGAACTTTTCTGGTCTAAGTTTCTAGTTATCAGTGTGGCTTATTTTTTCTTTTTTAAATCAGTTATTATTATAAAAACATATTAAAATTTTGAAAAAAATGAAAGCAAATATTTATAATGTAATCATTCGTATTTATATAATTAATATTTTATAACATTTTTGGAAGAAAGTATAAACAATTTTATTGTTATTTCACTAATAATATGTTAAATATTTAAAATAAATAGTATTAATTTACTATAGGATAACTATATTAATAAATTTGGTTGAGATAGGTTGATAGGCAATATCAATTACATGCATAATCATAATCATATTAATAATTAATTAAATGTGTTTATTAATAATAAATCAATTACATGCATAATCATAATCATATTAATAATTAATTAAATGTGTTTATTAATAATAAATCTTTTTAAATTGAAAGTGTCTATTGTTTGGGTAAGTGGATAAGTGTGTATGAATTCCATATTGTATTTTTATTATCAATAATCTAACCTATAGATGAAATGACATTTTTCAGGACAATTTTTCTAGTTAATTTTAATCAAAATATGAGGAAGCTTTTAAAAAACTTGAGTTTAAATTGTTTAATTTGCATAATTGTTGAATATGCATTCAAAATTGTATTTTAGACGACAAAAAATCTTGAAATTGTATTACTAGATTTTGTTAAATTATGGAATAAAATTCATGTATGGATCACCACAATTCAAAGTCAATTAATATTTTAGGACAAAATTCGCCATTATTATTGTTTAAGCATTCAATCAATTAAATGCACGAATAAAATATTCCACCTGCAAATCATTAAAAAAATGTCTTCTATTAAGAACATTTTTTCTCTTGAAGATCTAATGATAGAGAATTAGGATATGTATAATAAATGAATAAAGAAGAAGAGAAATATGGTTCCCCAAAAACTATTAACCCCACAGGAATAAGGGGATGTGGAGGAGGAAGGAATCGAGATTGAGGACGGGTAACATTTATCTTGGAACTAGTTTTAAAAGCATGAGAAAAATCATGTTCATTAAGATTGGATTCCCAAAGGACAGGATCCCACAGATCATCTAACTTAGGAACAATTGTTTAAAGAACGAAATATCAAGGGTCATCTTCCTTGGGATCAAAACTTTAAAAGACAAATCCTATTAATCGTCTATCTCATAAACAAGTCGTCATACCTATCCCCACTTTGAATCATCTACATCAACAGTTGAGTTTGAATACTAAGACATGATAGAAGGACAAGGGGATACAGAGGGACATAATTTGGAATCACAAGACTAAAGCCTCGAGGATGAGCAACCCCTTCATAACTCTATTCTAGACATGGGAAGTGTTGTAAGTTATCTTGAGCAGTCATTAGAAGATCCTTTGCATTTAGAAAAACTTGTTGGTAAGCAACAAGTGACTGAAGCGATTTGGAAAAACCTCTAAATTCTATGGGAAACTAGATGAAAAATGTAAATGCAGATGATAAAATTATTGTCTTTGAACTCCCTATCATGAACATTCTTATAAAAGTTCCAATGAAAAACATTACTCTTTCCTCTCTTCTAAAATTCCATGAAATGATTTGTAAACTTCCATGGATATTCCACTAGATATTTCATCACAACAAATTTGATAAAATTATATTTAAAATTTGAAAATATACACTATTACAATTTTACTAGAATTCTGGATCTATAGATTTATTGTTAATAGTACATGCATGCGGATTTAAAATTATACAGAAAACAAAGAATGGTAAAATAAAATCTCACGCACACATTTGACACAAGAGATGCTATCGGAAACCTTTCGAGAGAAAAACCTAGCTGAAAGGTGAGGCTCCTCCACTCTCTTTCTATGAATGGAAATATGGCTACAAGTTCAAATAAGTATGGCATGTGGCTCATGGGCTGCTACAATGCACAAATCATATCTGTGAGCTCTACCTCTTATCCCTCATCGGTTTTTTTCCTTAGCCATGGAACAAATGCACTCGAAAGAATGGAATCCATTTTTATCCTAGTGGCTCAGTTATAACATGGCCTGATAGTCTACTACTGGTTAGGTTTGACTACCTCAATTCTTAACTAGAGTTGCAATATATACTCTTCTAAAGTCTTCTACATCATAATAATGTGGCTAGCCCCTTTTACATTAATCTTTAGGGTTGATGTGGCATCCTCTCAAATTATGGTGGTGAAAATGGGAAGGTCAACTTCTAAGTGGCATAACTTTTGCATACGAACATTGATTGATATGATTCTTGCATCGTTGGTAAAGTCTTTGTGCGTAGAATAGCATGAAAATGTGTGGTGCTAAAGTGACAATTTTTTACCCCCAAGAAACATCATTTGATGCATCAAAACACTCTCAAAAGGTTTCAGACCTTGCTTTCCCAAACTGGGTCTCGCTAGTAAAAATGGTCTTATGAGTTGATTCCTCCACTTTTTCCACTCTGAAACCATCAATATGGATGACAAACAATATGATTATCAAATGTGGATCATGACATGACTAGTGAAGACCTAAACACTTTCCTTTTTGAATTCAACATTCTGTGCCAAAGTTATGACCGGACTTCATATTCCCAAAAGTTCAATATGTTCCCTACCACTTTGAAGGGTGTTCCATTGAGATGGTTTATGGGACTTGGTGGTGAGTATATCTCTTCCTAAATGGAATAAAAAGACTTTTTTGGGAAAATATCAAAGATTATTGTAGAAAGAGAGACTAGAGGGAGGATCTTTTCATAACTCGTCAGAAGGAAGATGAGAGTTTAGAGGATTATATTAAGAACCTTCAATACAATTTGCAAAGGTCTAGACATAGTGATTTGGACAAAGACAATTTCGATGCAGAGAATGAGGGATGAATTTGTGGATATGTTGAATCTCATCGGAAAGGGAGATATATCAAATGAGCCTCATGATAACATAGTCCCACTCTACTTGAGGAGCTTGAGATGATCATCAAGGTACAAAATTTAGCATTAGATGCTTCTACTAAAATATAGAAATTAGCTAATGACGAAGTAACAAGAACATAAATTGAAAATTTGTTTGAAAATTTCAAAATTATATTATTAGTTCTTTGTATTCGCAATTTGATGTTTTACAAGTTAAACAAAATTAAGATAAAGTTGCACTGCTAATATTTTTCTCCAACTATAGGAAGGAACTTCCCTAAGAGGTCACAGATTCAAAACCAGAGGGGGGTAGAGTATGTATGCTTTCGTAGACTTAGCAGTCAAATCGCTGCATAGAGGTGGGTCCCTTGTCCCACAAACAAGGGGGGTCTCATACACTAATTTGGTGTCTGGCTTGGTTGTGACCTTAAAAATGGATATTATTATTATTATGTGTATTTATTATTAAAATATAATTATTTTAATATTTTTTTTTATTTACACATAAATATATTATCTTAATTAAAAAAAAAAATTTAAAATGTTAAAATATATTTGAGAAATAATATATTCTATTTCTATTTTTCAATTAATATTTAAAAATCTGATAATTAGACATTGTTGTTTATGTTTCTTCAATATAATATATCATATATATTAGCGATTAGAGTGAAGCTTAACTTATTTTTTATTTATAATAAAAGCAAATTCTTTATTCTATGAATTTATATCATATTTATATTAGTAATTAGAGTGAAGTTTAATTTATTTCGTTATTTTTTAATAAAAGTAAATTCTTTATCTTATGAATTTGAATTTGTTTTTTTAGAGTAGAAATAAAAAAAATATATTATATAGAAAATATATATATCAATTTTTTTATGTTGGACATTTTATTAAATGTTGATAAAAATTACATAAGAAACTAAGAGTCTATAGGTCTTACTCTGACAAGGTTTGTTGATCCTAGCTATCTGATAATTACATATAATCTAAAATAAGTAGAGATCTATTGTGCACAACCTCATAGGCCGGTAACTCCAAAATACTCGCAAAATTAACAAAACCGGAGAAACATAACTATTCATAAGATGTAATGGATGTTGGATTGTTTGTCCCTACACCCGGAGGGGGAGGAGGGCGATAAGTACATTTGAAATTTTTCTCCATATGTGCCAGCCATGCTTCCAGCTTGTCCATTTTCTCTGAAAGAAGAGTTTGTCTGTGCCACACAATGATCACTCACTTGGGAAATGAGCCTGAAACTACTGCAACTGACAGAGATCAGCAACCAGTGCGTCATGCTGTTCACACCAAATTTTGTCCCGCTCTTCCACTTTCCCCCAAATAGATTGCAAAGATATCTTTTGAGGTGTTGTTCTTGGTGGCCATATACCCAAACCACGATTAGAACCATTACCCCCGCCACAAACTCCATGCTTCACACTGCTGTTGGATCTCCCCCAACCCCCAACAGCCACAACCCATTGGCTATGCCACCAAGGAGTTGCCTCCAATGAAGTGGAACTTGCTTTGCCAGCATGAGTACTCCTGTGTGTGGATTTCATGGTCCCTAGAGTGCCTATGGTCGTTCCCCCAACACCAACACAACACCGCCACCCTTCTTTAACCCACCGACAATTGCACCACTTTACCACCTCTACCTGTTGTTGGGAGGGAAGCAAGATACTAAAACTATCACCAAAAGGGATCCTTGAATTTAACACACATAGAACCAAGCCTATGTGGAGATGAGCACCCCCAGAATCCCCAGAGAACACTTAAACACTAACCACCACCCAAACTGCAGCTAAGGAACATTCAAGCAGACAACAACCAAAAAACAATTGTGAGGACTTTGGCACTTTAGCTTTGGGCCTTTCACCTAGGTGAAAAACCACCAACCACCTAGTCACCCACGAGGATAGATAAAACACCCGTGGGGACTACACAGACACGATGTACATCCCACCCGTAGCGTCTCCACCATAACTAGGAAGGGATTTGAAAATGAGACTCAAACAATACCCAAACAACAATACTTGGAGAAGGTCATAGCTCAATTGGTACTAGGGGTTGGGAAAACAAACTCTCTTAATTCCCTTCAGAGGGAGCACCAAGGTAGTAACTGTAACTGCAAAAAAAAAGGAGAATGAAGAAACACCATAGAAATCCCATATAAACCACCACAAGGCGTAATTCCTAGAAAAGACCTAGGGCCCAAATAATATAGGTCAATTCACCTAGAGGGTTCGGCTTGCATAGTATACGAATCAGAAAACACAAGGACCAAGCTAGGGACCCGATGAAATGCAAGGGATTATGACAAGAAAATAACCACGGGTTGGTAGAGCACCCTTACCCTCAGAATTTTCCAAGAACTCAACCACCCAGAGAAACTTAATACAATCCCTGCAAACTCGACGTAGTCGCTTTGGACTGGAAGCTTATTGTTTCCAGGTTCGAGCCCCCTGAGCGACACTTAGTAAGACACCTGTCCACCCAATAATGCCAACTTCTGGAAAAGGCACTGACTGGTTGCCATAAAATCGTGTAAACTTGTCGCAGTCCTTCTGCCACCACAATAAAATCGACATTCTCCGACAGATGCTCACCACCTTGATTACCCAATCTACCAAGCGAGCAGGTGGCTCTCCTGCTAGTCCATTGTCCTGCCTCTTAACGAATTGCACGTTGTCATGTGGGAGAAGCTCCCCGCCATTTGTCTTCTCATGATCCCATGCTCTTCTTCGGGAAATTTAAATTTCAAAATATTTACTACATTCTTAAATTTTTTTAATTGTACTAAATTATAATGATTTCTTTGGAATGAAAGAATTTGTATTCATAGTAAGATATTATCAATAAAATTGCATGAAAATGTTATTATTAAAATTACAACTAAATTTAATTCTCTTCCATTTTAATTCAACTTTACAAAACTCAAAACATTTTTAAAATCTAATTCAACTTTATTACACATAAAACATTTATTTAATCAAAATAAAAATTAATCAACATTCTAGCATTTCAAATTTTCGCCAAGGAAATTGTTGGGAATTTTCTGATAAATTCCAAAACAAAATCACTGAACAGAGAGTAATACTCTGTTTTTACACAGGATCTTAGCACATGGAAGCAAATATTGTTTCTGGGCAGAACAGAGTTTCACACATGCCCAATAAAACTTTATTCATTAATAAAACAGCAGTTGTTACAAAATAAAAGATCTTCCTCTCACCAAAGGGATTACACCGGGAACATTTCAAAAAAAAGAATTACTCTGTCTCCTCCTGAGATTTTACACTGTTGTGTGTAAAAACCTCTCTTATATTCACTGCTATAAAAACAGAATCTTACATTTACTGCTCTAAAAAAAAATTCTTTTACATGTTCTGCTACCCATTACATTTCGTTTCTTCAACAGAAAACATCTTCATGCTACTGCATTCTTCAAATTCACACTGCTATGTGTTTTCACCTCGCGCTTCCCTCACATTACAATGGTCAACTCAAAAAAATATTACATTACATATACAACAATAAAAAAAACTTACGCACATTTACTATGCCATACTTCCGTGACTTAAACAAATAATAAAATTAAAAACATTTACCTACAATCTACGAACAGGAGTAAATACCATTTATTTCTTCACTGCAGTAAACGATGGTGAAACCCAAAACTTCACGTAATGTTCATGTGTAGGCCCGTACTTCAACCATTGAAATTTTGCGATTTGCGATTTGCGATTTAATCGCATCACGAAATCGCATTCGTTGTAAAAGAGGGGAATGCTTGAAACAAATGGGTGTGATCTGCGATATGTGATTGGATCACATCGCAACAATGCAATCGACAGAAATCAAGTGAACAAATGGACGTAGGTGAAATCATGTGATTTGCGATCTACGATAAGATAGCATCGCAAAGTAAAATAATGCTGCAGTTGAAATTATAATTTCAACACTCCCCTTTAATTTCAACTGCTGGTCTATCAGTTATACCCAGACATTTTCTAAAAAATTCAAAACTTTTCTGTCCCAATGGCTTAGTCAGAATATCCACAACCTGCTCCTGAGTCCTGCAATGTTTTAAGACAATTTATCCATTGTTCACCAATTCTCCGATGTAATGGAACCTTGTATCAATGTGTTTTGTTCGTTTGTGAAACACAGAATTCTTGGACAGGGCAATAGCAGAGCTATTGTAACAAAAAATAACCGTTGATTTTTCTTGCTCTTGGCATAGGCTCCTTAGCATCCTTCTCATCCAAACCGCTTGACACGCTGCTGCTGTAGCTGCCATGTATTCTGCCTCTGCTGTAGACAAAGACACAACTGGTTGCTTCTTGGAAGCCCATGAGATGGCTCCTGATCCCATATGAAACACATATCCCGATGTTCTTTTCCTATCATCAACACTTCCAGCCCAATCACTCTCAGTGTAACCTGTCAACATGAAACTTTCAGAAGAGGAGTATAAAATACCAAACCCCTTCATTCCATTCACATACCTTAGAATCTGCTTGGATGCCTGCCAATGAGTTTCTTTCAGTCTTTCGATAAATTTGGAGATTAAACTCACAACAAACATTATATCCGGCCTAGTTGCAGTTAAATACAATATAAGGCTGCCAACTATGCTCTTGTACACTTTTGGATCAAAATATTTGTTGTTGTCTTCTTTGGTCAATTTCAACCCCATTACAGTTGGAGTCATAGCTGTGTTGCTGTTCTGCATGTTAAATCTCTTCAACACTGCTTCTACATATTTAACTTGAGAAATGAAAACACCATTTTCACTTTGGTCTACTTCAATTCCAAGAAAATATCTTAAGAAGCCCAAGTCAATCATTTGAAATTCACTTTTCATGACTACTTTGAAATTAGCAATAAGAGGAGCATCATTGCTAGTAAAAATCAAATCATTTACATATAAAACAACAATAAGAATTTTATCATCATTCTCCTTTATGTAGAGTGTGGGTTCACCATCACACTTATCAAACCCATTCTCAATTAGATAAGCATCTATTCTGTTGTGCCATGCTCTTGGAGCTTGCTTCAGCCCATAAAGAGCCTTATTCATTTTACAGACTTTATGCTCTTGGCCTTCAACTTCATAGCCTGGAGGTTGTTCAACATAAACCTCTTCTTTTAACACTCCATTTAGGAATGCAGATTTAACATCCATCTCATAAATATTCCATTTGTGTTGTGCCACAATAGACAACATTGTTCTGACTATTTCCATCCTTGCTACTGGTGCAAAGGTTTCATCGTAGTCTTTGCCTTGTTGCTACTTGTAGCCTTTCACAACAAGTCTTGCTTTGTGCCTGTCAATCTTGCCTTCAGCATTGCTTTTGGTCTTATAGACCCACTTAACTCCAATGACTTCTTTACCTTTTGGTAGCTAAACAAAATCCCATGTCTTGTTTCTTTCTATGGCATTGATCTCCTCATCCATGGCTTCTATCAATTTCTTATCTTTAATTGCATCTTCGAAATGAACAGGGTCATCAACATGACAATACAAAGCAAACAAGGAATTCATTCCTTCATCATAAATGTCAGTTAAACTTCTAAACTTCTTACCTCTTTCATTCGGTGTGCAAGTGTTTGAGGAAGCACTTGAATTTCCTCCTTGTGTGTGCTTGGAGAAGCACTCTCATTTCCCCTGAAGGGTGTCTCTTGCTGCCCATATGTTGGCGCTGCTGTTTGGGGATGCATTTCAGCCATCTCATCATCATCTTCATCATGAGACAAAGAGTTCTTAACATTTACTGTTTTCTCTATGCTTCCATCCCAATCTTCCTCCTCAATGAACTGAACATCTCTGCCCACAAAAAACTTCTTGGTAGATGGGATATACAACCTATAAGCTTTGGATTCCTCACTGTATCCAAAGAAAATACATTTCTCCCCTTTGCTATCCAACTTCCTCCTTAACTGATCTGAATGTGTGCATAAGCCACACATCCAAAAGCTTTCATGTGGGTGACTCCTTGCTTTCTCCCACTCCTTGCTTTCTCCCACTCCATGCTTCTTCCGGCACTCTGTTCATCACTGCTTTTGTAGGACACCTGTTCAAAATATATGTTGCACAATTTATAGCTTCAGCCCAATACTCATTTGGCAAATGCTTTGCCTTCAACATGCTCCTCGCCATATCCATGATGGTCCTATTATTCCTTTTAGCTACACCATTCTGCTGTGGGGTGTACCTAGCTATAAATTGCTTGTGAATTCCATTTTCTCTACAAAATTGTAGGAATTCTTTGGAGATATACTCACCTCCTCTATCAGTTCTCAAAACTTTGATGCGTAGCCCACTTTGATTTTCCACAAGTGCTTTGAAATTTCGAAATTTTTAAAACACTTCACTTTTTCTCTTTAGAAAGTAAACCCAAGTTTTTCTGGTGAAATCATCAATGAATGTTAGAAAATATTAGCTGCCTGCTAGTGATGGAGTTTGCATCGGTCCACATAAATCTGAGTGGACAATTTCTAAGGGTGCCTTTGCCCTTATGCTTTTCCCTGATGGAAAACTTTCTCTATGTTGTTTTCCCAATATACAACCTTCACAAAGGTTGTGGGGGTTTCTCTATCAATGGTAATCCTCTTACCATTCCTTTTCTGCTGAGCAAGTTAAGACCTCCAAAGTTGAGATGTCCAAATCTCAAATGCCACAACCAATTTTCATCCTTTGGTATGCTTTGGAAAGCCTCTTGAGTCACTGCTGCTATTTCTTCTTTGTTTTTCATATCTGCCCTTATTCTGAGAGGGAACATCCTTTTCCTTGTCATCTTCACTTCAGCAATACATATTTTGCTGGGTGCTCTATCCATGATGGTGCATACATCATTCACAAAGAAAACATTGTACCCCTTTTGAACAAGCTGCCCAATGCTTAAGAGGTTACATTTCATTCCACGAACATAATAGACATCTGATACGGTTTTCTTTTCACCTTTCTTTGTAAATATTTTAACTTCTCCTTTACCCATAACAGAAATTTTACTATCAGTCCCAAGTGTGACTTGTGACTTCACACTCAGATCGAAAGCAGAAAACAAAGCTATGTTTCCTGTCATATGGTTGTTGCAACCGGAGTCTAGAAACCATATGTCTTCACTATTTGTTTCAACCATATTACAAGCTAATAATACATTATCTTGGCTCATATTTTCTCTAGTGATATTTTCATTAGATCTATTGTTCATATCATGTTGTTTCTTCCTACATTCATTGGCATAGTGCCCATATTTTTTACAATAATAGCATTGGACATTGGATTTTTCATACCTTTGTCTTTAAACATGATATTGTCCACTTTGTTGGCTGCTGCTTTGGCCTTGGTTGTGATTTGGATTGCTGCCTCTTCCTTGAGCATTTGCTGAACTATTTCTTCCACCTCTGTTTTGGCTTCTGCCTCTTCCTCTTTTGTTTCCTCTGCCTTAACCTCTTCCTCTTCCAAAGGACATCTGGGTCTTGAAGGCTTGCTCTAGAGATGAGCTTTCATTTCTACTCAACCTCTGCACATGTGTTATCAGTGATGCATGAAGTTCATCAACTGAAAAGTTTGAGAAATCCTTTGTCTCTTCTATGGTGGTGACAATCACATCAAACTTTGAGGGTAGGACCCTCAATAGTTTCTCCACAATCCTCCTTTCTTCAAGAGTTTCTCCATGAGATCTTATTTGTGTGACCAGACCAATCACATGTGTGAAGAATGAGTCAATATTGTCTGACTCCTTCATGCACAAATTTTCAAAATCTCTCCTCAGCAACTGTAGTTTTGTTGTCTTCACTTTCTCCATGCTTTGATAGGTAGTCTTGAGAGTTTTCCATGCTTCTTTGGATGTCTTGGCTACTGCTATCCTTGGAAACACACTCTCATGCATTGCTTGATATAAAAATACGAGGGCTTTGGAATCCCTCTTCCTATTGCTCTTCAACATATCTTTCTCTGCCTAAGTTAATCTATTAAACTCATTTTCATCTGCTGGTTCTTCAAACCCATATTCAACAAGTTCCCATAAATCTTGTGAGGCAAACATGGCTTTCATGGTTATTGCCGAATAGTCATAGTTTTTCCCATTAAACTGCGGGAGCTGAGTATTAAACATACCCATGCTGGTGTTGGTGCTGGTGCTAGCCATTCTTGCACTCCTTAGCTATGCTTTAAAATGCTTTGCTGTGTATTAGAATGACTCACTGTCTTCAACAACAACACAAAAAAAACTTTGAGAAATACTTGAAACCTTTCTTGACTGAGTCTTCACTCTGCTCGAGAAGCTACAGCAACAAGAAACCTTCCTTCAGCTTCTTTGACACCTTCAAAGAGCTTGGACAAGCTCTGATACCACTGTTGTGAATTTTCTGATAAATTCGAAAACAAAATCACTGAACATAGAGTAATACTCTCTTTTTACACATGATCTTAGCACAAGGAAGCAAATATTGTTTATGGGCAGAACATAGTTTCACACATGCCCAATAAAACTTGTATTCATTAATAAAACAACAGCTGTTACACAATAAAAGATCTTCCTCTCACCAAAGGGATTACACCAGGAACATTTCAACAAAAAGAATTACTCTGTCTCCTCCTGAGATTTTACACTGCTTTGTGTAAAAATCTCTTTTACATTCACTGCTATAAAAATAGAATCTTACATTTACTGTTGTAAAGCAAAATTTTTTTTACATGTTCTGCTACCCATTACATTTCATTTCTTCAACAGAAAACATCTTCATGCTGCTCCATTCTTCATATTCACACTGCTATGTGTTTTCACCTCATGCTTCCCTTACATTAGAATGGTCTAACTCAAAAAATATTACAGTACATATACAACAATAAAAAAAGCTCACACATTTACTATGCCATACTTCTGTGACTTAAACAAATAATAAAATTAAAAACATTTACCTACAATCTACAAACAGGAGTAAATACCATTAATTTCTTCACTGCAGTAAATGGCGATCAAACCCAAAACTTCACCTAATGTTCATGTGCAGGCCCGTACTTCAACCATTGAAATTTTGTGATTTGCGATATGTGATTTAATCGCATCGCTAAATCGCATTCGTTGTAAAACAGGGAAATGCTTGAAACAAATGGTTGCGATCTGCGATATGCGATCGGATCACATCACAACATCGCAATCCTCAGAAATCAAGTGAACAAACGGAGGTAGGTGCAATCATGAGATAAGAACAAACGGAGGTAGGTGCAATCATGAGATAAGATCGCATTGCAAAGTAAAATAATGCTGCAGTTGAAATTATTATTTCAATAGAAATTAAAGAAATTATTTTTAAATTTATTCTAATTCAATTTTTTTTGTGTAGGTAAGCACCTACGGGGATTTGAACTAGTGACCTATCGGAGGAAGAGCTTTAATAGTGCACCCATTCATCATCAATCCAAATTTTTATCTTTTAATTTTAATTTTTGAAATATCAGTTAATATTATTCCATAAAATTCACATATATTAATAAGAAATTGACGCATTCATTTTGAAAACGTGTATTCTAACGAGGAAGAGGAGTTGCCCGAAATGTTATGGAAATTCCAGTGATATTTTTGTAAATCTAAATTAGAGTTGTTAAACTTCAAAATTTTAGGTGTCCTGAACATTTTTGATAGCGTTGAATCCATTTCCACTATCAAAAACCTCTTTTCAAACACTGCGTCTACCAGATTTTTTTGCCTAGATTCCAACAATTTTTGAAAATGATTTTAATTTGAAATTAAATGAAAATTTGAAATGGATTGACTAAAAAAATAATATTTTGATTCCTATCTTCTAATTTTAAGTGATATTTTTTAAAATTAAAATAAATTTAAACTAAATAGATGTAATAACGTCTAAGAACATGGGTGAATAGTTACAACTCTACCAGATTTTTTTGAAATTTTTTTGCTATAGATTCCAACCATTTTTTAAAACGATTTTAATTTGAAATTAAATGAAAATTTGAAATCGCTTGACTAAAAATATAATAATTTGATTCCTATCTTCTAATTTTAATTGATATTTTTTAAAATTAAAATAAATTTAAACTAAATAGACGTAATAACGTCTAAGAACATGGGCGAATAATTACGGTGGACCTCGTCAAAATCGTCGGAACTATCAACCATGGTTCAAGTAGTGAAGGCCGGGCTCCGGATATTTTTCAAAAGAAATGGGTGGTTACAGGTATATGTATGGCTTTAAATCATTTGAATCGTGATTAATCAGCGAACCTTTGATTTAGAACAACATAATAATTTGATTTATATCTTCTAATTTTAATTGATATTTTTTTAAATTAAAATAAATTTAAACTAAACCTGGCTGAATGATTTCAGTGGGCCTCATTAAATTCGTCGGAAGTATTAACCATGGTTAAAGTAGTGAAGGCTTTGGATATTTTTCAAAAGAAACGGGTGGGTGCTTTTCAGCGAATGATCAGGAAAGTTTGCCGTCCTTGAAGGTTGACAAAAATTCCCGGCAACAAAAAGAAGAAACTGGGAAAATCCGTATGTGGATCGCTTTAAATCATTTGAATCGTGATTAACCGGCGAACCTTTGGTAAGAATTTTGCAAACAGAGCAGACATTATCTATAGATTCGACCTAGTATTATGTCCATCTGTATAATTCATTTAAATCTATTGAAATTTGTGAGGCGGCTAGACCAAATTTGGAAATTTGCTGTAAAATTTGCCAAAGAATTAAAAAAATTGGAGAATTTTCGTTTGTAAATTGCGCTCTATAGTGTGCGGAAGATAGAACTTCAAACTATACAGTGAGCCCTTGAGTTGGCTACATGCCACCGGCAGTTTCTAATCTGCATGCGGCAGAAAAATCGCTGTCAAATAACATACTTTGGTTGACAAAATCTCTGTTCACAAAATCCTGCAGCTGGCTCGCATCCCAGGCATCTTCGCACAATGGAAACTGTTGATAGTCATCAAAGTTGTCCTCGAAGTGCCAATTTTCCTCAAGTGATTTCAGATAGGGGTTCTCCGACAAACCCTGCGATGCTTCCTTTGGAGATGGACAGACTTCGCGTTTTAAGCCGAGAACGGGAATGCCGAGGTCATCATCTGAAGCCTCCAGCAGATAAGAAAGATCGAACGCCGAGTCCGAATCTAGGGTTTGGCTTTCCTGGCCACTAAAAATGTCGGAGGCCGCCGAATTATCCTCGGAGTTGGAGGGCAGATAAGAAGTGGAACATGTCGTCGCGATCTCTTCTTCCAGGCTTCTCATGATTCCGCTTACGAGCTCCTCACTAGGAGCGCATTCTTCTTCTTCGTCTTCGTCTGATAAGGTCTTGTCTAATTGCAAAAGAAACTGGTCTGTTTCTTCGCCGTGAAAGCGTTTCGGCTCTGCAACAACAGAGGAATTCAGCAGAGGCTCGGGCTCACGTTCGCGTTTTCCCAGCGTCTGAGACATGCTTGAGAAGTGGCCTGGGGATTCGAACACGGAACACAGCGACAAAGAGAGGACAATAATTCCGCTGGAGCGAAGAGCTGCTCTTCCTGCAAATATTGCCAACTAACTGGATATCAAAGCGCCTAGGATAAAACCAGATGATGGAATTGGCTATATAGAGCTTTCCTAGATAGGATCTCAGACTTCCTGTTACAAGGTCTATGGACGGAAAAGGCCTGATCTGTGAAAAGTATAAGGGATATGGCTGGAACAGCCTGGCAAAACATAAAATTAAAGAATAGAGTACGGCAATAATGGCTAATCCTGTCTGCCATATGGCCCTTTTATATAGTGCCACCAAAAGTTTGGTTCACGGCAATGGTGTCATTTTTTCGGTCAGTTCAAAAAAGGAAGTCCAATTTCCACATCATGAGGGAGGTAAGACAGTTTTATTTTAATTCTTGTTTGATACCCGAGAAGAACCAGGGTAAGGTTTATTGATTAGAAGCGTGAGTCATGCCTAGAGGATTTTCCGGTATGTTGACAATGCAAAATTATTAAGGTGTTATTGGGGCTTGGGCTCTGAATGGACGGTGATAATGTATAATAGATACAAACAATATTTATTCCACTCATCGCTATTTTAATTATTATAAAAGCTAGTTTATTCAATGGTTATCACTAGCTAAAGTCCAAATTCGATCAAATTTCAATGAAATCTCATAAACGATTAAGACATTTGACAATGCAATGGTGGAGGGGCATGGCATATTAAATATGTAAATATTTCTTAAGGTTGGACTTGGATATCGTAACCCTGGTTTGCTTTACAAAACCAGGAACATAAGTCATGAATAATCATTTTGGAGCATATAATAATTCTATCAGCTAGACATGGAAATCTGTCCACCTTACTTTCATGAGTGAGTGACAGGCGAACCACTAATTTGCAATAATTTGCAACTTGCAAGAGAAGTGGATAAGATATTATGTAGTCGGTGTGATTGAGATAAACATATAGTTGTAGCCTGCCCGGTGCCCACACGCAAGAGCCAATGAACTGGAATCTGGGACCCACAAACTGAAGCCAAAAGCTTTCCACTTTTGGCATCGTGTCCGGTCAAATATAGCGTAAAGCACATGGATTAAACGCAGCAGTTCGTTAACCCGTAGTCTAACTAGCCGATAATTTCTCGCGGAAAATGTTGTGATTTTGGGTACAATTTTGAATAGGTGTTGTTTACCCTATTAATTTTAGGTTGAATTTGGTAAAATAAATTTCAACAAATTAGAATGTCAGAATGTTTTAGAATGTTGAATGTTTGAATTAGAATGTTGAATGTTTGAATGGGTTTTTAATGTCAAAATCTTGAAATTTGATAACTGTAATTAAATTTTTTTAAAATTTCGATAAAATTTTACAATAATCCAACCATAATTTCAATTATTTTCAAGATTATTTTGTGAACTCTTTGAGCTAAACATTTTTAATATATTTAGCAGAGATTTTAAGAAATCCTGTTACAACTCTCAAATTATGGAATTTGGAGTCACCGATTTTTTTGATAACACTAAATTTATTTTTTGATAGTAGCAAAAACAATTGAAAAAATATTTTGCAGCAAAATTGTTGCCACGAAATTCTGGAATCATACAAATTAGGGCAGTTTGACCTAAGGACGCCTCTGATCCTCTCATCACATGTGGCGCACATCACGAGATTTGACCGTCTGAAATGGGACTCGCGACAGGGGAATCGAGATGCCTTGAGGCAGAAGGCATCGTTAAATCAGTGGGAGAATGTGTGCGTGAAATCAGCGGTATCTAGACATACAGCTAATAATATCAACTATAAAATAAAAGGCCAGTAAATACGGGATAGAATCTTCCCAATGGACAAGGTGCGGACATTCGATCCGCACACGCCTCTGAAAGAAAAGCCGTAAATAATTGAAGCGGAAAAAATCGTATGAATAGTTCACGGAGATTTCGTCGCTGTCGCAATGCCGGCGCCGAACGTCGAGGGCCTGCGGTTGGTGACAGCATGTGATCAGACTTTTCATTCCCTTGTGTATGTCGTTGAATAATAGGAGTGATACATGTATTTTTTTTTTAAGTGATAAGAGATATATATTATTGGATATATAGTTTGAGTGGGTTTAATAGTTAAGAGCATTTGTTTTTAAAGGTTATTGGTTTAAAATCAGAGGGGATAGAGTATGTATGCTTTCTTAAATTTAACAATCAAATCAATGAGCAGAAATGAATCCCTTGTCTCACAAACAAGAAGTCTTATACACTAATTTAATTTCTAGCTTGAATTAGATAATAATAATAATAACATATGTATTAATAGATAAACATATTGTAAAAATATATATTAAATGATCCTTTATTCTATAAATAAAAATATCATAGACAAATTTAATATCTTACTTAACTTTAAAATTAGATAATAATAATAATGGTGTATACATTAATAAATAAAATATTGTAAAAATATACATTAAATAATATAAAAAATACATTTCACAATAATATTTACTTCATGCTATACGTTATGGTGATGAACATTTCATACGATATAATGGTATCTGATATACTCGTATGTGGATGTTTCAATGATTTTAATGATCTAAATTGTTTAACAGATACTAATATACATCATACATAATGGGCCATTTAGAACAACATGGAGATATACATTATATGATAATATATACACAACATAATGATGATGCATACTACATGTATATGGTATAGTGGATGTATATGACATAGTAATGCACATTGTAACATTGATTGTATACCACAAACATATGTACACATCAACATTGTGACATGTACATCAATATACCATATACATGCCTTATGACAATCTATACCATTTGATGGTATATATATAACTAGCATGTTATAATGATATGCATTATATTTATATTTAATATATGAGAGTATGCATTGTGGTGTGTTACCCATGCATTATGGGGATGATATATATACCATTATAGCAATATATCGCCATATTGTGTATAGCAATATCATTGTATATTCCATAGTATTGTTATATATTCCATGATTATGTTTTTTTTTGACTATTTGTAATTAGCGAAAGATTATTTTTTTGTTTTAACCCAATAATATTGGTAATTTCATAATTATTTTGTTATATTATAGTAATTTCATATATATGATATAGTTTGAGTGTGCTTATTAGTTAGAATTTTGTGTTTTCTGTAAAAATATATTATATATTTTACAAGTTAGTAGAGTATGTATATTTTTATATATTTTAATAGTCAAATTAATTTTGGTTTTGTCAAATTTTTGATATATTTCATTACATTTTTTTATATATACTCCATTGCATTTTAATTATTTTCATAAATACTTAATGTGAAAAAAACATAAAATAGATACTTAAATGTACATAAAATGGATTCTTAAATGTAAAGTTCTTTGAGTGTTTTAAGTTTATCATTGTTTTGTTTCATATAGAAATTGCTAATAGTTATGTTTATCTTAAATAAGATCTATTAAATTTAGTAAAAATTTCACCTTATATGTTGTGGGTTGATTTTTTAGATGAACTCTCACAAAATGAATCTATTCAACAAAAAACAACTCAAAATTAGGATTAAGATAGTGAGAATTATGATTATATTCATTTAGTTTTTAGTGTTATCCAATCTTCACTCCATTAATCTTTAAATTGATTATTCTTCTTATTTTTCATTTTGATCATTTCTTTTTTCTTAATTCTATACATTTTTATTTATCACATTTTTCATTTTCTTCTTTTTTATTTTAGTAACATTGACATCATTATCACGATATTCAACAAATACCATTAAATATGCCTCAACTAAAACCAAAGATAATCCTTTATGGACTTAAATACTGGGAACAACATTTTTTATACTTTAATGGGATCTTATAATAACAAAACAAAATTGTTATTGTTATCATATTTATACATTAAAAATTATACCCTAATATCCTCTTTGACAAAAAATATTCCATGATTTTAAAAAGAAAGGTGAAAATCAATATTTATAATAACACTAATAGGTTGGTGGTTTTCAAAAGGGTTGGTTTAGTTTGGTGTTTGTATATATGTGATAGAGATGCAAATCATACATAAACAAGGGAGGTTGCATGGCAGCTAGTCCCTACAATGAGTGGCAAGTATACAGAGTCCCTTGATCAAAGGTCATTTGATCCAACCTTGGTAGTGTACAACAATGTGCAACCTAGAGTGGATGCTTCGTAAGTGCTTCATGGATAGAGTAGCAATGTGTCTGTGGTGATGATGCGTAACAGGTTCCCTTTCCAACGCATAAAAAGTGCACCTCAAGAATTTTTTTAGTAACATTATGGTATAATTTTTTACACTACTAGCACATTTGAATCTCGAGCTACTTCCTTGATATTAAAATATTTTAACACTTCTCCCTACATAAAGTGCACAATTGAGAAATAAGTTGGGGCATGAAAACAAAAAACAATCTCTAAAGAAAGTGTAGAAATTCTAATGTTTGTCAGGGTTGTTCTAAATTCTATCCATAACTCTTGGAAACAAGAAAACGCAGCTAAATAGAAAATGAAACCTATATTTAGATGGGTTTGTTCCAGTGTAAACTGAATCCCGTTTTAAATGTCACCTTACATTCTAAGAAATCTTGAGGAAATTGGAGACAGGGGCTTTCTTGTTGAAACAATAGGACTGGTTTCATATCGAGTAGTACTAGGTCCATTCTGCCTGGGAGGATGGATCCATGAACAATTGCAAGACAAAAAACTTTGCAGTTTGTCAAAATACCTTTGCAACACCATTCTTATGTATGCAAATATGCCAATACACATATAGATAGACAAGGAAAAAGCACCCTTAGTCGACACCCATGTAAATTAGGCTTGCATTCTCTCAGTGGATGCAGATGGAGGTGAGTCTTAAAATATGCTTGTATGTCACTTCGTGAATTAATTTGGTTACTAGTATCGCTAGAGTAGAATAAGATGGGTATAGCCAGTTATTGTTTATCCTCCAAAGCACACTAGAAATTATTCTCGTAAGTTAGTGCCCACCCTCTCTTTCGGACAAAAAAAGGAGAACTAATAAGATTCCCCAGTGTTTCAAGTGGCATTATTTCTATTTTGGGAGATGGCGATTTTGATATTACCTTGGGTCACTAGGACCGCTATGAATCAAAATTGTAAGTGGTTAGCACATGATGCCTGAGATCCATCTATTTCAATAGTATGAGCACAATCAATTTTTGAATATGTTGCATGAGTAGTGATAGGTTCATCACTAGCAGCTAGGATAGCAACATGAAAGGCAGGGTGGGGGTCTAATTCCTGGCCAGTGGGGTTTATGTACTATTATCCTTTGAGAAAATGCATATGTCAAAAAAACAACTTATATGGAGCCTGATAGACATTCATACTCTTAGTCATCTTATTTATTGCTCTGCATACAAAGTTGCTATGACCAAGTTGGATAATTTCCTTCTTTCTTTTGATATAGTGTCTAGAAAATGTAAGTTGAAGCATATGTAAGGAATTACATATGATTATGAAAATATTCAATGTTCAACCTTACTGAAATAAAAAAAAAAAAAAGATCCTACAAATATTTCACTAATAAAATGCCTCAGTGAAAGAAAAAAAATCAGATCACTTAACTTGGGCTAGCTTCCATGAAAAAGAGATGCAAACATAAAACATTTCCAAAAATAAACCTATACATAATATTGAAAAAAAAGAGTGGGACTAGAAGAGAGGCAGACATGAAATGTTTCCAAAAATAAACTGATACTTAATATTGAGAGAAAAAGTCTTGACTGTGTAGAGTGTGAAAATTACTATTATTTAGATGCTAATTCTAGCAACATTCTACAAATGCAAACGAAACATATTTACAACATTATGCAATAGAACTACGATGAGGAACATCAAATCTCATATATTATGTGATTTGTACAGTAATTTTAGACTGTATTATATTACTAATACAATGGACTACCCATGTATTATATTACAATGGACTATTGGTTTATTATTCTTATTGGGTTGTTTTGCAAGTTGATTTTTTTAGCATCATCCCCATATAGTTTTGTTTCCCAACCTGGATGCGTTGAGTAAAACCCAATGCCCTTATTCCCATAAATCTCAGCCCACTTTTTTGTCAATGCCACTTGGATCAAGAAATAACAAGCTTTTAAGGAAAGCACCATGATAGCAGTATTTACCAAAAAGGACAACTAAATGCAAGTGTTAATGCTTGTTACTATATAGATAAATGCGTGATTCAAGTATTCAATACAAAAATTATCAATGATCAAAGACTGTATATTACTAAAGAAAAAGATTAAACCATGCATGTAGTTCATCCTATAATTATAGATCACAACCTTAGTTGATCCAAGGTCATTTGCTTATGTGTATAAACTAGACAATAATTTTAGTAGCATGCCCCCAAGATATGAACCAACATTGAATTGGACAAAATGACTTTATGATGAAAATCACAATTGAAGCCTCATGGAAAATGAAAAATGTAAGAAGGCTCAATGCCCATTACATGACTTCTCTATTAGTCTAGTAGTGTACAACGGTGTGAAACCTAGAGTGGATGCCCCGTAAGGGTTTCATGGATAGAGTAGTAATGAATATGGAATAAAGGGACATTCACATTACACATACTAGGAATAGGCAAGAAAACATGATTAATACTTGTGAGGCAAACATGATTAATAACTATGAGCTTAGTGGTGAAGCTAGCTAGACCATTACTCTATATGCATCAATGAAACAGATCGTGTTATAATAGTTATACAATTGCAAGGATCATGTTCAAGTAAATAGTTTCCACATTAAAGGCAACAAAAAAATAAAATATAGAATTCCCTATAACAAATATATGAAGGTCCAATGTGAAAAAATCGGTAATTACATAATATTTTTCCGAGTGTAATTGATGAGACTAAGGGTCCATGTGTCTGTGGTGACGGTACGCAACATGTTCCCTTTCCAATGCGGGTACCTAATACGAGTAAAGAATGTAATTGGACACTAAATTTTACCAATTCAAAAACAAAATCTTAACCCAATATGAAGCAATCCATGAACCCTTCAAAACTAAAACATTGTCGGTTATTGAAGTCCATAACAAAGATTATCTGTACATGGGTCCCAAGTTATAGTATACCATTTTGTGATCCAATGAAACAAAAGTTTGAGAGGACATTAAACAAACAAACAAAACGCATACCATAACAGAGTACAAGCCAAAGGAAGAATGCAGTCACCTCACTATGGCCCTTAGAAGCCGTGAAATGAAGAGGCGAATTTAACCCACCAAAGGTAGAATACCTCATCAAATACAGATTGAAATCCAATAGCATGCAAGCTTCCACCAAATTCCCATCTCTCACAGCAAAAACCAAGCGTTCAACAGAGGCAGAGCAACCAAAATAATTGTCCATGTAGATAAACACCCTTCCACTTATTAGGACTACATAGAGGGAAGTAATACTTCTTTATGATATGGAGATTTGCCTTATAAATTTTGAAGTTTCCTTAAGAAAGTGCCTGCAAAACTACAGAGATAAAGTGTATATGCCGCTTTATTTCCCTTCCCAATCTTGAACAATTTACCTTGCCTTTGCTGGTGGTGGATAAACTTCCTCTGCATTCACTTATAATCCTGGCATTAGCTCGGATGCCTGCTTTGATGATTGTATTTCCTATCCTATAGGAGGCATAGTAGAGCTTGAGAAATATAATTAACGAAGTTGGTTAGACAGCATAGTGGGCAACAAAAAACCAACCTAATGAACAAGAGTGGAGCTAAGTATTTTTGGGTTGTTTTACCTCGTGGTAAACTGTACTCCCTATTTATGGCAAGCATACTCCCTATTTATGGCAAGCATACTCCCTATTTATGGCATTTATTGGTTACTTCTTCACAAGAATATACATGAGGCTATGTTTTCTCGCCAGACAATATTTATCATAGCCTGTTAAAATTGTTGATAGTCCCTCCTTAACATAGTCCCGTGGGATTCACAATGAAGCAATTGTAAGGCATACAAACATTGTAAGTGACAAAAGTGCTTTGCCGAAGCAAAATTATAAACTACTACCTTAATGTGCCATGTAGACCCCACATGAAGGCCATGCACCTTACTACTCAGTTCTGCAAAACAACCATGCAAGACATGGAGGATGCCACGTGATTACTTGGAGTCTATGTTCAGCTTGATTACCTCGATTTTGATCTAGCCATGTGATTGAAATTTCCTTTATGCCTTGCAATTTTAATCTACAATTGAATATCATATCTACAAATATTATGTAGTGAACGTAAGAATCATTGAAGCATACTTGGTTGTAGAAGGGTAGTCAATAGTGGCATTCATACTTGGTTACCTAGTTGCAAGATGGTAGTCAATAGCGACATTCATGCATAGGAAAAATGGATATAGAAGAGAACTTGCATACAAGATGGGTATTGGCTACCGCAACCGTTTCTCAAAACTTAGAAGAGAAATTTCATACAAGATGGGTATTGGCTACCACAACAATTTCTCAAAACAACCCACATCTGAGGTACATAAGTACTTATCTTACAATTTTAGATACATGGCATTGTCTCCCTATGGAGATTATTGGCAACAAATGAAAAATATTTGTGTTTTATAACTTTTCACTCCTAGGAGAATTGAGTCCTTCTAGTTTGTGCAAGACGACAAGGTGTTTTCCATCATTCACTCGATTTGGTAGAAAAGCGAGAAAAGAGGCAAGTGTGTTAATGTGAATACAGGTTTGTGAATATGGTGCTCATATTAAATTGATCTGAAAGGGAAAATATATTAAACAAGTCCATTTTTCAATGGGGAATAATTAGATTAAAATCAAGAATGAATATGTAAGTTTGGTTTGTCTGAACCAATAATGAATATGTAAGTTTGGTTGCTCTGAATGATAGAAGTAGGTTCCCCACGGTTCTGTGCTTTTGTCCCTAATTTGAAAACTTGAAAATGAGAAACATTTCTCAGCGTACTCTACAGCCACAATGTTTATTTAGTATTTATAGAATGACATACAATCAGTAGCCAAAGCTAGCAAGTGATGTGAGCCAATCCATCTTCCCTTTTGTTCAATTCTAGTTGGTGAAAAATTTAATGGGGCATAGATTTAAGATGGGGAAGAATATTGTGGTTGTAGTGGATGAGAGTGAGGAGAGTATGCACACCTGTGAATGAGACTGCAAACATCTCACAGGAATTGAAGCAGCGAAAGTAAATGAAACAACAAACATCAACAATAGTAGTTGTATAATTTGATTCTCATCCATGTCTAGTCAACTAACTCCTATTTTTCTGTGGGTCCTAGTAATTGGTTTTCAAGTCTTTTCTAGAATTTGCCCATTTCTCCACTTGCTCTGTTTTTTGGTATTCTATATTCTAAATATTTTACATTTCCCATGCATCTTATATTCTCAGTTTTTTGGGATTTTGTAGTCTAAATCTTCTTTATTGCCCATGCATATTATATTCTTAGCAATCAAGTTTTCAAATTTATTGACTTGGATGCAAAGAGGAACACCACAAGGTGATCCGGACTTAAACAAGAACAAAACAAAGTACAGAGATAACCAAATACACAAAGATGCAATGGAAATAATACTTCATTTCATTAATGTAAAATATTGAAATATTCTTACAAACATAAATGGAAATAAACCAGCTAGGGCAATGGTAGCTTATCTCTGATAAGAGATGTGGCGGCTACATGCCTCTGAAATGTGTTACAATGAGGCTTGAAGGCCTACTTATTGTTGAGAAACAATGGAAAACCCTTAACATCCCAAAACCTAACCCTAGGAGATGAAACGCCAAATTGTGGGCGTCGTTTGGGTAAATTGGTACATCAATTTCCCTGGGTCGTAACTTTGGCACCCTATCTCCATTTGATGCATACAATAGCTCATTAGAAAGATATATCCAAGAACTATAACTTTGGGAGGAGAAACATCGGTCCATGAACCCATGTTGCTCCCAGATTTCCCAAAAAACGTCCTTTAGGGCCTCAAAACGACTCCGGAAGTTCAGTACACAAAAACTGCTAAAAATAGTAAATTGTGCTACAATTACGGAAATTGAAAAATTGAAAGAGACAGTTGTGGGGATCCAAATGGGATAAATGGGTGGCCACCAACATCCACCTGGATTATTCTCCCCCCCTTAGGAAGCAATGAGCCCCATTGCGTTGAGTTCCTCCATCTGCTGAACTTGGTCCTTGGTGAGCTATTCTGTAGCCTTGGATGTGTCCAGTAATGGTGGGAAGCATGGTCAAGGGTGGTACACATTGAACACTTGGTGTAGGCAAAGGAATGGAGGAATTATTTGCTCCAAACAATTATTTCCCACAGCCTTGGTAATGGTGTAAGGACCATGTCGGTGTGGTCGGAGCTTCTGATGGGCTCTCGTAAGGCATTCTTTCTGCAGATGCAACCAGACTTTTTTGCCCACCTGAAGCTTGTGTGGTACCACTGTGGGTGAGGAGAAGTTGTTCCTGTGTTCTTCCATGAACATATCCCTCTGTTTCTGCTACTGCGTGGGGGAACCCTTTGTGGGGGTCATCGATGTGGTGATGATCTTCCCCTTATTTTGGGAGGGAACCAGACAGAAAATGAATTCCCTAGTCTGGGAGATGAGCTTGCTGCCTTTATTAGCAGTGATCAAAGAGGTGGCAGTAGGTGGGGCTACCTCTGATATCCTGTATAATGAATTACTCAAAGAAATAATCACAGCGCGAGGCCTTGACTCATGCATAGCATGTCACCTCCACAAGTATGGCTGGCCTAATAGTACATCACAAACATCTAGAGGTGTAACATCACACAATACCTCATCTGTGAAGGGCTTTATGCTGTAGGGAAGGCGACATTGCTAGCGAACTTTGAGATCTTGTCCTTCATGAAGCCACTTGATACTGTATGGCTACGAGTGTAGTGTAGTCGGTAGGCCTAACTGCTTCATGACCTCTATTGAAATGAGGTTCTTTTGGTTGCCACTGTCGACAATGAATTGCAATGGTGAACCCTTCACCCACATCTGTGAGTGGAAAATACGCCCCCCCACCTCTGCGTCTTCGGGCTCATTCTTTTGGATCTTGGCGGTGGAAACAGTGATGTTGGGCTCCACATCAATGATCTGCTTCCCTTTTCCATTCCCCTTATTGGGTTCTGGCTCAGGGTTGGAACATCCATCTGATTCTAAAGCCTTCAACTTGGCCTCCAGCGACCGCTTGGTTTGGCACTCACTTGTGTTATGAGTAAGACTCTTGTGGAACTCACACCACTTTCATGTGTCCTTCTTTGACTTCGTGGTGTTGTTCTTTTCTTGCAGCTTCGACAGGTTGTCTTGGGTCACCCCATCTTGGCTTTGTCCTTTGGTCTTTGGATTTGTAGATACGAAGTCTCGCTTCTTCTGTTTGAACTTTTTCTTAATTTTGACAGTGTATCAACACGTTGTGCTAACCGAGGAGATTTTCAGGAACTCCATCTCTTTCTGGATGTATCTATGTACGCAATCACGGTATTTAAGTACCAAATGAAACTCAGAGTCCTTGATACCCAACTATGTGCGAAGGGTATGAAAAATTTTTGTGAACTCTGGCACATCTTGGTCCCTTCCCTGCTGCAGTGTGGTCCATTTGATGTATTTGTCCTCATAGCTTTTGACAGGGTAATACTACTCCTTGACGGCATGCCGAAATGAATCTCATGTGGGTGTGGCTGAAAATAGTTAGCCCATACTTTCATTCTTCAGCTTGCAGTAGGTTTCCCTCCAGTCCTTAACGTGGGGGGCTGCTTTGAGAAGAGCGGAAATAATCTTTTCCTGACTTGAAAATTCATGAACAAAAAAATATCCATCCAGCGGATTTAACCATTTTTTAACGGCATCTGCATCTATTTGACCCTTCAAGATGGGGATTTCAAAATTGACTTGTACTTTAAATGGTGTGGAATTTCCAGAGTAGCTGTTGGAAGCTGATACATCACCACTGGGTAGCCGCTGAAGGATCTGTGCAAAGCTATCCATCATCGCGTTCCTTTGCCACTCGAGGGCTTCTTCGAGCAAGATTTTGATAAGATCTCCTACACCCTCATCGTTTTTTCATCCACCATGGGAGGCCATCGGGATTTGTGATGCTGGTCTTACAAAGGCTCGACTAGTTCAAGCCCTAACTCCTTATATCCTGACCTCGTTGGGGATATGCAAAGAAAAACAGAGAAAAAGCAGATCGCTCTGACACCACTGATCCAGATTTACACAAGAACGCAACAAATTACAAAGATAACCATATACACAAATATGCAACGAAAATAATACTTCATTTCATTAATGTAAAATACTGAAATATGCTTACAAATAGAAATGGAAATAAACCAGTTAGGGAGATGGTAGCTCATCTCTGAGAAGAGATGTGGAGGCTACATGCCTTTGAACTATGTTACAATGAGGCTCGAAGGCCTATTTATTGTTGAGAAATAATGGAAAACCCTTAAAATCCCAAAACCTAACCCTAGGAGATGAAACACGAGATTGTGGGCCCTGTTTGGATAAATTGGTACATCAATTTCCCGGGGTCGTAACTTTGGCACCCGCTCTCCATTTGATGCATACAATAGCTCGTTAGAAATATCTATCCGAGAAATATGACTTTGGGAAGAGCAACATCGGTCCATGGACCCATGTTGCTCCTAGATATTCCAAAAAACATCATTTAGGGCCTCAAAACGGCTTTGGAAGTTGAGGACCAGAAAAACTGCTAAAAATAGTAAATTGTGCTACAATTACGGAAACTGAAAAACTGAAAGAGACAATCATTGGGGTCCAAATGGGATAGGTGGGTGGCCACCAACATCCACTTGGATCACAAGGGTATTAAATTGAGCTCTGAAGATCTGCGATTGTTATGGTGTGAAGGCAGAGACCCATGTATTGACTGGCGAGGCCAAGGAGAGGATATGCGAAGCTATGGAAAAATTGGGGTCATGGGGAACATGCCCTATGTGCTCACCATGTAAGTGTTACAAAGGCCCAAATGGCAGCGATAGAAAGATCCAAATGTCCAGACATCAGAAAGGGAAAGCTAGGAAAGGAGATGGAAATGTTTATTAAACATGCCCTGGATGTTCATGAATGGGCATTTAATGCACTCCACTAATGCTAACATTATTTTAGCTAGAATTTACCAATTTGAAAAATGTGAAATAAATTAATAATTATAACATATGGTTTTTCCTCTGGCCTTAGGAAGAGGCCAAAAAAGATATCTAATTAGTCAGCGTAGAATATTTTTGGTTATATCGTGATCAGCAGGATTAACAAATAGTTGGACTAATGCTAACGTCGCCATATCGATTAGAGTAGTCCCAATCATGCCTGTGGCAGGGACTAATAATGAGATATGGATGTAAGCATGTTATATTTGTGCCTAAGGTCTAATTTAAGTCTTCATGGATGTCGTGGAGATCCAAATCATACATATTTTAAATAATAAGATATCAATGTGAGAATGTTGTATTGGTGACTATGACACTTATTTTAGGGTGGGCTTCCTATTTATATGTTTTTAGTGGTTATCCACTTTGCATTTGGCTATCGAATATGCATACTAGCCACATGTATAAGAATTGTGAGAGTCAAGTGAACACTTGTTTTGATAGAAGTAAAATGGATCTCTTTTTAAAGAATTTATAGAAAGATTTAGGTTTCCTAACATATAATAATACCATTGATCAAATCTATGACAGTTTTACTACAGTCATTTCTACTACCATTGAAAAATTCTCTACCGAGGTGTCATATAAAAAGAATAATATAAATTGCAAACCTTGATATGATAAGGATTGTAAAATTACTAGGAAGACAATTAGAGATGCTCCTAACGAAACTGTAAAACTTAGAAACATAAGTATATAAAAAGCTCTTATGAACATGAAGAGAAGGTCCTATACCAATAAGATACAAGAGCATCTTCTTCACCTTTCTAAAGCTGAGCCCAAGAAGTTTTGGTGGAATATACTTGCTCGTAAAATAAAATAAAATCATTTGATCCCCTTAAAGAATCAGGATATTTATCTTAAGAAGCTTTATGACTCTCGAGACACCATGGATGTTGCCTTAAATACTCTTATACTGGAGGATATATTTTCTTTGGAAGACGTGGAGTTTGGGATTAAGAAACTTGCTAATGAGAAAGCTAGGAATATTGAAAGATACCAAGCTGAATTCTTCAAAATGTGAAGTTCTATCCTCATCCCTCATATCCACAAACTTCTTAATTTTGCGGTTAAGCACGACTTCCCTAAACTTTGGACGCAAAGCCTTATTGTGCCTATCTTTACAAGTGAGGATAAAAATGTTCCTTCTAACTATAAGACCATTATGATTAGCCACATTTTTAGCTAAATTCTATAGGCTCATATAGGAAAAGAATATTAGCCTTTGTCTTGAAATCCATGGTAAAAGAGCTAAAGGGAAAGATGGTTTTAGGAGACGTCACTCGACTATTGATAATGTTACCACTTTTAGGATCATTTTCGAGGAGCTTTGCAATAGAAAAAATGATCCCTTATGTTGTTTTCTTGACTTTAGAAAAGATTTCGACACTATTCCTCAAGATAAGCTATGGAAAATACATGAAGAGATAATGGTTCCTCCTCAGTTAAATATTTTTGTTATTCGATTCTATGATAATGTCGTTGCCAAGCTTAAAACCATCAAGGGGTGGTCTAAGGAAATTAATTGCAAAATCAGGGTTAAATAGGGGTGTCTCCTATCACCCACCCTTTTTGGCACATCGATAAACTAGAAGAGTGTTTGCAAACCATAAGATGTAGTGGGCCTAAAATCGTTGGTATGGTTATTACTCTTCTCCTTTATGTTGACAATATCATTCTTTTGGCAAGAAGCCATGATGATCTTGACAAGCAACTTAAGTCCTACTCCTCCAAGATGGGTATGGCAGTTAATACCGACAAGACTAATGTCATGATAATTAAAATCCAAAAAGGTCAGCCATGGTAATTTCATCTATCATAAAAATTACTTGGAGTAGGTTTCTTCCTACAAATATTTTGGTATTGACATTCATCATCAGCTAAACTGGAATTATAGGATTGAGAAAATGATTATTTCGGGTTAGAAAGCTTATTATGAGCTCGAAAACAATTGTATGTCACTTGATCTTTAGATTTGGAGTAAAAAAATGGTCCTTTTTCAGACTTGTCGCCGTTTTTATTTTATATGGATGTGAGGTTTGGAGTTGTAGTATATTCAAATAATCATGGAGGAAGATCAAGCTGATTCAAATGAAATTTATAACTTACAACCTCAAAATTAAATAAAATACTCTATCCTATCTTCTTAATTGAAGATAGCCTTTCACCCATTAAAATCATGGCTATGTTTAGGTATTTGATGTACAAAAAGAAGCTTTACAACATGGAAGCTAAGAGGTTTCCCAAAAATGCTTCCATCTCTAGGAAAAACCCCCAGCTCCGTCTCAAGCGTTGATGGCATAAGGATGCCCAATCTTGGCTTGACCATTGGGGGATAAAGGAGGAGATCATGTTGGGGAATAAGGATAGTATTAAACATACTATTACCTCAAATTTAAGGATAAATTTTGGGATGATAAAGGGCTAGAGGGGAAAAGGAAGTGAAGGTATTACAAGGAGGAGATCAACCCCAGCCTTTCTACCCAGAATTACCTCTCTTTCTTGATCAGTACTAAGAAGAAAATGAACATGGCCAAGATTATAACTAATTCTCATGAACTTCATAATGAAAGCAAACATATGTCTATTCCCAAAACACCCTCAGATGACAAAATTTGTTCCCTTTGCGATACTAAAAGGGTTGAAGATAAAAAATCTTTCTCTTAGATTTTCTGGCCTTTACTCACATACGCTCTGATCTCCAAAACATTTTTCACACCTCCAACCTTCCCAACTTGTTAAGTTAGCAAAATTATACATATATTGGAGATCTTCTCTTCCTTCTTTTTGATCATAAAAATAAAATATTAAAAATTCACAATTAATTACTTACCTTCTTAAAATCCGATAGACGAAATTAATAATAAACGTTAATAATCATCGTCCCTAAACCCAACATTTATCATAAATATTATAACTAGTGAACTAGAGATGTCTCCTTATCCCTCTCAATGCTTTATCGCCCACACCCGATATATACCAAACTCCATTTAACATTTTTATAGGCATACAACGTAACCCTTGCAACATACTATCACCTCACGTTGTGAAGAACTAACATCTAAGTGACGTCCATAAATCAAGTGGCCTCTCTTGAAGAGTCTTATAGCTTTTTTTGCAGTCTTTAAGCAAAGGCATCGTGGCATAGTATAAGTGTGATTTTTTAATTTTAGTAAAATTTACAATAAAAATAATAAATGTGATTGAAAGTTTAAAGGATATTTATTTTGATAATTGATCATGATTCGTAATATGCGAATTCCAAAATTCCGCTCGATGAATATACATCACAAATCCTCTTACAATAATTTTTTACATTTTGAAATTCTGTTTTAAAAATACATAAATAAGTTTGATAAATAAGCTTTAGTTGAATTTAAATTAGTTTAATTGTTTGATTAAAAATTAAATTACTATAATTTGTCTCGACGATGAATTACATTGGTTAGTTCAAAATGCATTGACAAATGAAATATCATGTGATTTATGCCAAAATTTTTTTCATAAACTTAATATGGATCACAAAAACCTTAATTCAACGATTAAATTACTATTCTTAAAATTAATATTAGTTAAATATTTTTTATTTTTTTTTTTTCTCTAATTTAATTGGTTATCACTTCATTTCTTTTATTGTATAATGATTCTTAATCTGCACTCTTCTTCCTTAAGCGCAATGGCTTCTGTCAACTCAATCTTTAATTAATTTTTTAAAAGAAACAAATAAATCTTATGTTATAGGGTTTTAATTGAGTGGCAAACAAATAAATCTTATGTTATAGTGGGGTCTGTATATGCTCCACCATTGTTTTTAAAAAAAACAAATAAATTTTATGTTATAGAGTTTTAATTGAGTGGCGTCTGTATATGCTCCACCATTATTTTTTAAAAGAAACAAATAAATTTTATGTTATAGGGTTTTAATTGAGTGGCATCTGTATATACCCACTATTTAATCTTGCCAAAGCCAAAATTAAAAATTGAGCATATACCGCCACCGCCACCTAATAGCATAAAATTTATTTGCTACCTTTTTCAAACACCGACCGTGAGCGTCATAAATGGCAAATATAGTCACCACTTCAGGTCCGGGAACCTGAAAACCGTCGGTCACTGCATCGATTGCCATCGCTGGATTCTACCCTTATATGCCACGCCTCACGCCTGTCTTGGTTACATACAGTATATTGTATGGACACACGAGACAAGAGGACGACAGCTGAGGCGACCTCCTGCCTTTGTCCGTGATTGGTTAAAATTTGGATTTTTGTTTCGCTAAATTCCAACGTATATGCCTAATAATAATAACAAGTTTAATTAAATTAAAGTAATAAAAGGTTCACCAAAAGTATATTTTGTTCAGATTACTAGTAATATTTCATAATGTCACATTCAATTACGTCAATGATATTTTATAATGGTACATTGAGTATCATTTTATAATGGTACATTGTTTAACACTAAAGTGATTGATATAAAAAACAATATATATTTAGAGTGACACATTCGATAATATATATTGAAATATACAATGTTAAAAGATACATATGCTCAAATATAAAAAAAATATTTAAATTGTAAAATAATATGCATTATAATGCAAAGTGCATAATATAACTATTTTCCATTTAGATAAATTTATCAATAAAACATCTTTGAT